>JAWNMV010000302.1:3642500-3862500 GCA_035043635.1 Drosophila rellima | reverse complement strand
AATAAAAGCAAGGTGATTTTTTTTTTATTTAAAATATAATGAAATTGTTACAAAGGATGAGTGTCCTGCTACCTTATAAAAGTGATATTTGGAATTGATATTTGGATATTTGGACATGTGTGTGTGACGAAGTTTCCGGTACTTTTACGGCCAAGTGCAAAAATATGAATGCACAAAAATGCTGGGCAAACAGATTCTTCGTGTATTTATAAATGCGCATATTTTTCAGCGACCCACTGTTAAAACAAGAACAACAACCATAATAACAAGAGCAGCTCTTTGAGTGATATAGGGAATATAAAATATATAAATATATATGTATAATAAACATGAGTGTATGTATGTACAAAAGCATACATATATAAATAAGTCTGTCTGCGTATTTTGCCTGTATTTCGTTGAAATTTACATAAAATACTATCAGAGAGCGACTCGAATTGGGATAAAAGTTGTTGAGTTGTTGAGTTGTTGAGTTCTTGTTGTTGTTGTTGCCGTGTGATTCTTCAACAGTTCAACCAAATTTCCCACTCTCAACTTTCCATACTCCATTCGCTCAAATGAAATCCCGTATTCAGTTCTGAACTGTACAGAATTCTAGTGAAGTGCTAAAAATTGATGCTTCCGGAAGTTTACACTTGCCACAATCGAATTTACCAGTCCCTTCCCAACCTCTCTTCGCCTCTTCCCCTCTCTCATCTGCTCGCCCCTTTCATCTATTTAGTTGTCTGTCAACATTTGTTGCATATTTTTGCGATTGTGTTGCACAAACATTGGCAAAATGCAAATGCATCGCTGCCAATTGTCCACTCGACTCACATTAAGTAGTTACGACTAAACGAGTATACTCATAAATATATTGAAGACCTGTCTATCTACCTAGTTTCATTTTACAAATGCATATTTCATTAAATTTTGTTGGAATCTCACAAATACATGCAACTCGATCACTGGGCAAAGTTTAAATGCAATCGACAGAGCAATAATGCCAAATGCCGAAATTATAATTTTCACTGAAAAATAACGAAATTTGTAAACGGTTCGGTGATGTAAAAAGTTTGATTTATATACAAAAATTGGACCTTTGAAAAAGAAGACAGTATGACTTATATCAAACTTATTATAGAATATAATTATTATTATATTTTTTTTATTTTTTATTATTATAATTATAGAATATAAAGCTCTCGTTAGCTGTTATTGAGTTACAGTATTTTGCCTAAGTGTCAAATCCTTTATAAATAGCAAAGCACATTAACAAAAACTTAAAGCTCAGTTAGAGCTGAAATTTAACCAGAAGAGAGATACAAGAATGTCATTAATCTGATAATTATTGCAAGTGAAAGCTTTCGCTCCAAAAGCTCAAAATAAATATCTGCAATTAAATGCACTTCAGGCTCATCAAATTTAATACTTGAATTTTGCGAGCTAAATGAGCTGAGTATCTGATTTGAAGCTCAATTGAGCTTAGTCTTTGGCAAACATAAGTGAATGGAAATAAATACAAATGAATTTGTATTTGTATGTTCCTGTTTCCATACACAAATCTCCGCAAGCAAACAAACGTTATAAATTGTACAAATAGCTAAAACTAATCACAGTAAAAAAAATCTAGTAACTTTTGACATTTGCGTCTTTTATTTTTACAAAAATGCCAAAAATTGCGAGCCAAAAAAAAACAAGAAATTGAGAGAAAAAAAAAACAAAAAATGGCATATACGATGTTTAGCACATTGTCAATAAAGTCAGCGATGGGTGTGTATGTGTGTGTGTGTGTGTTTGTGTGTTTTAGTATTTTGCATAAAATTTAAATTTCATTTCTTCGATTTGGGCCAAGTCAACGAGGCAACGAGCCGAGGGTCGCTTTGAGGCAACGATTTGTATGCACGAACGTGCAGCCTCGAATCCCATTTACAACTCAATGATTTTGCAAATCACACACACACACACACACACACACACTGATAAAAGAGTGAGAGAGAGAGAGAAAGAGAGGGAGAGAATCTTGGTACCACGCTGCGGATGAGCAATTTGAAGCGCATTTGCAAATGCGGCACGACACGTACTTAAGCAGCAGCATTTGCGAGGCAGCATAACGCTAATTACACCCAAAATCTCAATGATATTTAGCGCACTTCTCCACAATTCCTATCAGCATGGCGAGCGCCTCTCTATGCGCTTCTCACTTTCATCGCGTTGACGTCTGTGCTTTATGACGGCTATAACAATGTCCTGACTAGACTTTAAAGCAGCCGAAAGCAAATAAAACAATGATGTTAACGCGTTTGCTTTAATGCTCGACTGGCAGCTACCCTTTGATATATATTTATTTGTTTGCATAAATTGTTTTATATATGTTATTTAATTGGTAAACATTGACTTCTGTTAGTCCTAAGAAATTATAAAATTATTATGTTAAATTAAAAATAAAAAGAATTTATTTTCCACTGGTTAGAAGGACACCCTGTAAACTGATGTTTCTGATTGTTGTTTGTTTTTTGTGTAATGGTTTTTTGCCCTAATGTTCGATCTTTTTAAATTGTTTTTATAGTCACCAGTTAATTCTATGTTTGAAATATACCAATGTATGAATACCCTGTAAGGAGTTCGTTGCTTGGTTGTTGCATTTCCCTCTCGCTCTTAACAATTTCAACAGTCACTAAGACCACAAATTTGGAATGTACCAATGCATAGATACCCTGTATGTTACTTTTAATGTTGAAACACACATTCCTTAGCGATTTCTTTAATTACAGGGTACTCGAAGTATGTTTAGCTTGACCTTTGCTTAGTTTTGTGTTTTGTTTTCTTTTGTGTCTTCTCTAGCCAAGTGTGGGCGTGTGTGTGGGTGTATGTGTGAGCGTATCTGACGCACAATCAGTATGGGATTCCAAGACGCCCCAACTGTTCTCCACCTTCTCCCCCCCCTTTCTCCTCTCCCTTCTGCTCTCCTCCCCTTTTCTCCACTATGCCCAAAATGCTGTCAGTCCATCTGCTGTTCATTGTTGTTGTTATTGTTTCTGTTTGTTGTTGTGTTTTCTTAAAGTTTATCCGATTGTTTAATGAGCTCTGAACAAAATAGAAATCAATGATGCGAATTTTATGTACGTCAGACAGACTGGACTGGACCAAACTCTGGACGGGACTGGACTGAACTGGACCAAGGCTCCCAGAGACACGTCACGTCCATATGGTTATTCTTGGTGTTGGGATTGGGGCTTGGTTTCTGTCCTGGCTCCAACACGCATTTGTCGGCAAAATAACAAACAGTTTGCCAAAACAGCAAACAAAAGGCAAACAGAAAAAAAAAAAATGCAGAAATTTTATTATTGGCTCACCGAAGATTTGATACCCTTGCGGAACCCTGAATTAAATATTCGATTGTCTTCCGCCATTAAAAAGTAATCCGATCTTAGACTTATTTGGTCATATGGTAATACCATTAATACAAAAAACAAATAAAAGGTTTCGTGTTAAAAATTAATTTTCGATTTAAACTAAATTTCGTCCGAGTTTATAGGACATTCCAAAATGCATGTTCCGTGAAATTGTATGAAATATCTCAAGAAATATTAAAGTTTTGCTGAGTAAACAAAATTTTTGAACGATATATAATATAACGATCTGATCTGACTGGATCCAATATATTTACTTCCTGCAGCAGAAAGTCAGACAAGTTCACAGAAATCAAACCAACACGGAGTGATCCCGGGGTTTCTTAAGCCAAGCACCAAATACTTGATTCAAGTACGGCTTTAGATTCTTGCTGGAAAATTAAATGTTTTAGAATTTTGTTTTTGGCTATTTTAATATCGAGTAATTGCTATTTTATCCGCATATTGTGTTTATCGCGCTAAAATAAAGGAATTAAATCTTTAATTATAGAATGGGTTTTTTTCTGTATACCAAGTTTTATCAATAATTTTTTAGCATAGAAAGTTAGAAAGAATGAAAATATACATAAATCTTTATACTTTATAGGGTCTGTCACGTCTTCTTTGATACGTTACGAATTTCGTAACAAAATTATAATATTTTACGCTCTGCAAGAGTATTATAAAAAAATAATACTATTCTAGCAGCTGTACGAATCCAAATTCCCTTTGGACACTGAATTCAAGCGGACATTGGGATTGGGATTGGGAAAGCAGATGCTCGAACATTTGCCAACTCGATTGCTCAATGAGTTGAGAAAAGAGAGCAGAATATAGAAAATATTAGTTAAAGAGAGAGAGTAGGAGAAGCGGAGAGAAAAAGAAAGGAAAAAAGAAACGAAAATATCCGAATTGGTGTGTTCTGTATCAATTGTGAACCAGTTATGAATAGTCCCTGTCACAATTGAGTCATCATCAAAGTTTTCCCACAAAAAACAAATACACTCGCATTACAACCAGAATTACAACAATAACTCTATAAAATTGATTAAGCTGTTGTTGAATGTGTGTAAAATAATTGAATTACTACAATGTTATTTAGTGAAAGTAGCTGAAAAAGAAATAGAAGTAGAAGAAAATATACCTAGTTTTTGAATTACTCAAAAGATAGTTCAACAGAACGAAAAGTCATTTAAAATATTGTTTTCTGCTAATTAAATGGTTTAATCCCTCAGAAAAATAATACGTTCAGCATATTCACATCTTAAAATAAAATGAAATAAATTAAATAAAATAAAATGCGCCTTATTGTTTTCAGTTATTAGCTGGGCAATTGTTTTCGATAACATTCTTAAATATTTCTGAGACTATACTGGAAAAGGCAGAGCAAAGAAAGAATAAGAGAAATAAAGGAAGTAAATAACGAAGTAATGCAAATCAAATCACCTCTGAATACCGAATTATCGAAATAATTTGATTGTAAATTGGGGCTACAGCTGAGCTGAGTTTGAGTCGTCGTTTGTGTTTGGGACTCGAGCATGAGATTTGAATCTGGCACAGGACAGACCGCAATATAATCTGTCTTTAATCAAGCATAAATGAATTATTTAGGACATTGTCAATTGCACAACATCGAAGGGAGAAAGTAAGGAAGCTAGAAAGAGAACGAGATAAAGAAAGTGTAAAACTGAAGATTGGCAATTTTTGTCGAATTGACATTTTGATTTGATATTTATTTTAAAGACATTTCAGTGTTTTATTTCATTGTTTGCTTTGTTGCCTCTGCTTTTATTTGATTTGATTTCTTTTTGTTTTCGGCCCGAAGGCGAACAACGATAATATACATACAGATGTATATATATATGCCAACTTAGATATCAATAAACAGGTCAACTGGAAAAAGCGTTCAGGGTCAATTGATTCTAATTACTTGTCCCGACTTGTCTTCAAAATAGACATCATCACAGAATCTCTGGCAAATTCGCTTGTTGTAGGCGTTGAAGCGTTTTATGCTCTCAATTGGAAATACTGAAATTTTGAAAGTGGACACTGAATGTTCATCCTTTGCTTTTGCATCACTCGCATTAAGGTGAGCCACCTTTAGAACCACCGTTGACAACCAACAATAAGTGGGTGAAACAACCTTTGCTTCCAATTTGCCACAAAATAATATGAAAATCAAGGACGAACCCAAAATATGCCTAGGCTTTGATTTGACATTAAAAGCCTTTGTGTTTTCGGTCAAAATAATTGGGAAATCTATTTCCTAAAAATTAAGATTTTAATAAGGCGAAAGCTGCCTCTCATCATAGGCAATGTGATGTAATGAAAAAATTATTATATAGCATCAACAATTATTTTATTTAAATTTGATTAAGATTCAAAAGATTCCACGAATATTATAAATGTTTATCAAACTGAACTTTTTCAGTCGCGACTTCTAATCGGTGGATACTTTTCGCAACTGAATAGGCCAATTTGTGAGCATTCTGGCAGACAGGAGAAACTCGCTGGGACCTTGGCCAATGGTTATTACAAATGAGTCATTGCGAATGCCAGCCGAATTTACTGGAACGACATAATTGAAACATTTTTTTTTGTATTTTATGTACATATATTCACATAATATATAGTTGATACATATTTTCATGTTTATTGACTTACCTATTTTGGCACACTTCATATTAAATTCAAAGCAAAATTATGAATCATAGCTTACATAGACTTTAAATTATAAAAACAAAAATTCAAAAATTAAAGTTAAGCAAAGGAAACTATGAACTTAAAAAACAATATAATTTACGATTTAATTTAATTTAGCAACGATGTGTTTTCTTTGCACTTGAGAAATATAACTGAGCATTTTAATTTGAAAGTATTTATAGTTTAGACTCAAATAAAAACCATCGCCTGCTTAAATAAATAAAAAATATATATAAAATGTTATTTTACATTTATCAGAGTTGCAATGTTTTTTTTTGGTCCGAAATAAATAGCAGCTGAATCGACTGTTGAAAAACTAAAATCACAAATTTGTAAATATTTCAGATTTTTCTCCGACTTTCGTATCACAATCATTTGACTTGATTTTTGTAGCTCGTTTTTCTATGCAATTTAAACCGTTGCTTATGTAGATAAACAGATGCAAAAGATACGTAGATGCAAAGATACAAGTAATTACACGTATGTACATAGATAAATATATTTTCGCACTTTGGCCACAAATGAAGAAAATGCAAATTGCGCATTTTCGCACTTGAACTGTTGCTGTTGTTGTTGTTGTTGTTGTGGTTGTAGCATTTTCTTTATTTCTTCTTATTTCCAGTTTCAGTTTGCTATTTTTTTTTGTATTTTTTTTTGTTGCCCTTATTTTTGTTGCACATTATGCGGTGGCAGCTGCCCTTTGCTTTCTGCTTGCAGCAGCCACAACCACAAACACAGCTCGACTAACGGCATTGAGTGTTGTTGCCACACACGCACACACACACACACACACACACGCACACACAGAGAGATATTGAGTATACACACACACACACACACACACACACACACACACACACACATACGTTTGCAGACACTTGCACAAATGGGGTCAAAAGTCTGCATTTTTCAATATCACTGGCGCCGAGTCGTGGCTGCCAAGACACACACACACACACACACACACACACACATGGGCACATAAATATATGTACATACATATATACACACTCTGACACAAGCATTGATGAATACATGAACTTGGAAAAGGGGCGTGCCGAGTGTTCGTTTACACCCCTGAACTTTATGGTAAGGCCTCAAGGGTCGCACATGACGCGATCGAGTGCTAAAAAAACAACAACTTCTTCTGTACACACACACACACATACACACGAAACCCTTTACACACTCAGTTACACACACACATACATATATATATATATATATGAATAACTGACCAAGTAAATATTTGAACTTAATTATAATTACGAGTAAGCAGCATTTATGCTGGCGTGTTTTCAGAATACATATTTATATAATATACAAAGAATTGTGCCAGCGATAAAAGCCGTTAAGCTTAAAGCTCCAGTGAGTAAAAGGAGAAATATTGTAGCAGTTGAAAATACTTATAGTACTCAATACTATTTACATTAAGTGCAATGTGAATATGTTGAAAGTCACTGAAAGCTCATGTAAGCTCCTTAAAGCTCTTCTGTGATCGTTATATGCTTAGCAGTTAAAGAACATTTTAAAGTCTAAAATACTTTAAGTATTTTACATAAGTAAAACTCAAAGCTGCTTAAAACTCTTGAAAGCTCATTAAAGCTGCATTGAAATAACTTAAATATTTTTAGCATGCAGCTAATTTAGGCTTTTCGCTTTTTGTTATAAAGTTTCACAATTATTTTTGAAACTAAAAGGAACTTAAAGCTCAAAAGCTCACTTAAGCACAAAGTGACTTAAAGGGAGCCATATATTTTAAGCAATCAGAGCAATACATACTTTTATTATAAAGCATAAATGGAAGCTTAAAGCTCCTTAAAGCTTCTGAAAGCTTCTCAATAAGCTAATTATATTCTTAAGAATATATTCCAATAATTAATTAATTAGCACACAGTTTAAAACTGCTTAAAGCTTACCAAAGCTCCTTAAAGTGATTGTTTGTAAAATACATAGACCATATATTTGAATTTTTAGTCATATCAAGCTTTAATCTGTGCATGAGCCTCGAAAGCCATGTTTAATCCGTTAAGCAGTGAAGCTTTAATGTGCTTTGAAAGCAACCCCTTTTACAGTGCTGCAAAATGGTCAGCTGACATACTTATTGTTTTATTTTCTATCGTCACACAACACTGTCAAATTCCACGGATATCTTGCATCTGGTTTCAAGTGAGCTTAAGTGCGTTGTGTATTGTCGACCTTTTCAGCTCGTATCATTGATAGTTAAGCATGGGCTTTTGGTGCTGCCAACTCGTGTTGAAATTAATCTTAGATTTTGCGCATTTCACATGTGCATTGAACTGAATTCAACTGAATATTTGAGTGTTTCATCCAAATAGGAACAAAAATGCAATTCAAAACCAATAACAAAATGCATTTCATGTTGTATACCCTGCAAATCATAATGCATGTACAGGGTAGCATCAAGTTAAGCGACAAAGAGATTAGAAGATTATAAACATTACGTTTGCTACTTGTTATAGGGTATGTTTATTGGAAAATTTAACCCTTAAATATCTATAATTTAAAATGATTGCTTTTTAAATATTTTCTTGTTTTGTATTGTAATTTGAGTGATTGTGGGTGCAACATGAATTTATTTTCATCATGTTGCATAAATTATATTCGACTTGTATTCGCTTATGGGCGTGCCACAGCCCTCCACTTGAAATATGTTTTTTTTTTGATTCTCTCTTCTCCTCTGCATCTTCGGATTCATTGCACATTATTATTGCTACTCATATATTTTTTTATATTTTATTTTTGTAACTTGCCAATGCGTCAAGAAGGAGTAGGAACAAGGGAGGGGCTGGGTCTGGGGGTGGTGGTGGTGGTAGGGCCAGGTGTAGGGGCTGGGGGTGGGTTTTTGAGGGGGCAAGTTCTGGCCAGCATTTCATATTGTGTGCCATTTTGTGGCAAAATGTGCACGTCGTCTGCTTGTCTGTTGCCCTTCGCCCCCTCAAGCCCCCGCCATCCCCTACTCGCTGTAATACATGTTGACCTTGGATGCGGGCGTAGCGTGTGTGGCATGTGGCATGTGGCATGTGGCACAGCGAACCTTTATAATGGAGCTTAAACTCATTTCCATATAATGCATATCATATTTGTATAGCGACTTGAATGTGTGTTTAATTACTACGCCAAGCACACACGGGCTAACACACACACGCACACACACTCACACACACGCACACTCGAACTGTGGAGAGTTGAAGTTTTAAGCCAGCAAATGGCACGCCTAAGAGTATGCAACAAATTTGTTCAGCCACATTTGTGAGCCAAATCGGAAAATCCTCTTCGGAAAGGCCTCCAAATCCATAAGTTCCAGACTTTCACAAACTTAGCACGACTTTTCAAAGTATTTATTTAAGAGCAATCTCTCAACTCAAAGATTATAAGCATATAATTGAAAAAAAGTATTAAATTATTGTTATTAATTCAAATATTTTCATTTTGTTTATTGAATAAACCGGATAAACATTTATTTTCACTATTTATTTTTGATCTTAATAATTTAATTTATTTTCTTTATAGAAAAGCTTTCACTTTATAAATTTCGTGTCTTCGTTTTATATCACAACGATAATAGTTAAATAAAAATCCTTAATTAGATGATATTTAAATTTATTAATACTTCAATGGTACAAAATTTTATTATCTCAGAAAAATAAAGTGATTATCTTGTATTCAACTGAAATAATTTGCAAAGTTTGCTGAATTCTTTCTAAATGAAAATAATAATGTGATTTCAACAAAAGCAACATTATAGAATTTATGAGTTGGCTGCAGAGAGAGAGGGAGGTAGCAATATTCCAATGTTTATTATTTCCAGTTAATTTGCAAATAATAATTAGAGTTCTTAAAATATTTATATTCAAATTGCATTACAATTAACACTGGAATCATCGTCATGTCTAATTTGCAGCTGGCAAAGCCCGCAAGTAACATAAGCTAACATTTTTGCTGGCCATAATTGGAATTGAAAGACCAAAGAACAACATTCAACGGCAGACAGTAGGGCACACACACACACACAGACAGACACACACACACAGACAGACACACACACATATCACACATATGCAAAATGTTAATACATGTGCGTAGTCGAAGTCATTCTTTGTGTAAGCTCCAATTTCGAGTGCTGAAATCTATTTGGTAACCAAAAAGGAGAAAGTGAAAGAGAGAGAGAGAGAGCGAGAGAGAAAGAAAGTGGGAGTGTATTAGGAAAATAAAGCATAAACAAGACTAAACAAAAAACCCTGACGACCTGTTATTTGCATTTTGCTGATTAAGCAAATTTTAAAACTTTTGCATGCATGCCTAACACAGAGAGAGAGAGAGAGAGCGAGGAAGAGAGCAAGCGTGAGAGTGAGATAGCGCGAGTACTCACACAATGCCCGTGGCGACCGACAGGTGGCGCTGCTTTAGTATGTGTGCTATCTTTAGCTGTCTCTCTTCCCCTACCTCTTTCTCTATCTCTATCTCTCTATCTCTTTCACTATCAACTTGCCTCTCTCTCCAACCACTCTGCCCGACTTTCTCTCTCTCTCTCTCTCTTTCTCTGTGGATATATGCACGCGTATTTTTATTTTGCTGGACTTCTCTTTACTTTACCGGATTTTGCTTTGGTTTAGTTTGGATTTTGGGCTCTGCCAACCGAACAGATCCCCACCCCCCCCCCCCCCTCTTTCCGAGCCCACCTTCTCGACCAACTCTTCCGCTGAAAGTTGTTACACTCCAGCACAATGGAAAACAAAAATAGGGGAATAAGCAAGCACACTTATTTGATACTCTTTCAGAACTGTTTTTGAAATACTATTAAAAGAAAAATATTTGAAAAAGGGGCCTTTTAACTATTTTAAAATTAAGCTGCAATAGGTTTAATGAAAATTAAATTTGCGACCAAACATTCCAACACAATTTTAGAATTTTTTCGAGATACCCCAAAAAAACAAAACAATTTTTATAAAAAATCCGGGAGATCGGCTTAAAAACAATCTGACTTAGTTTCTGAAGCTCGGTAATTTTTTAAATGTTAAGTACTTGATTACGTTTTTTAAATTCCTTCTCCACAAATTTGTTAACTATCTGAACCCCATAAAAATCAGATTGTACACAGAACAGTAAATGATTGAATGATTGAGTCAGTCATTGCCAAGACTCTTATCTGATCCACAGATTAAAATAGAGTATGCCACGCCTGCTTTAAGTTATACACTGCCACTGCCTGACCAAATTAGAATACTCTCTGCGAAAGGTAACAAAATAAAAAAAATAAGTGTTGAAGGAGAAGAAGAAGAAGAACCTCTTGCAACCCAACGCAACATCCCAATGGTCTGGAGAGTCAGTTGCCTTCACTTTGCCCGAAACTGACTTCTGTTTTCCTACCAATTTTAGTACACATGTGTCTGTGTAGGTGTGTGTGTGTGTTAGCTGGTCAGTCAGTGCCAAGTTGTGGCACTCGCAACGAGTCGACTGTTTGCATTTGCCACTCAAGTGCGAGTTATTAAGCGAGTTAGTTTTTCGGATTTTCCTATCAAATTTATTTGTTGTTTGTAGTTACCTACGTACTTTTCCTCTGAGAGTGTGTGTCTGTGTGTGTCTATGTGTGTGTGTGTGTGTGTCTATGTGTGTGTGTGTGTGTGTATGTGTTGGCTTCCAGCTTGAATAGCCATGCATTAATTTTTTTTAGCTTTTGCTTTTGGCCCACACGTCATTTGCCATGGCCAGAAATTCTGTGAGTGTGTGTGTGTGTCTGTGTGTTTCTGTGTTGGCCTTAAAGCCATTTGCCTGTTTTGGTCTTTCGATTGGAAATCATCTTTGCACTCATTTCCATTCGACAGACACTCTTTGAATGTTTTATGCCATCAGCAGATTTCTTCATCTTCATTACCTGCAATGCTTTTAACCAGAAGAATTGTCGTTAAGGTGAAAGATAAATTTAAGTAAACAACAAATGATCTATCGAATAACTAGAACTGTGCACTTACGAATGCAAATAAATCATCAACAAAAATATCCTTAAGTTATTTGAATCTTGTTAATAGGTTAAAAAAAAACAATAATAATATAAAAGAATGTAGCGAAAAATGTATTCAGTTTCGGACTATGTTTTGGTAATTGCAAATCTGAGAAGCCTTTAACATTCACCTTGTCTTAACTGATTTAGTTCGCTTTATAATTTCAGTAACGCTGTGTAAACTAATTCGATATTTGATAGGCGGTCGAGAGTTCGAATCCGTTTGAGAAATTTGTATATTACAAGTATATTTTTTTTGATGATCATATGCAGGCTCCTCCATAAAAAAAGAATATTTTTTAGTGAACTAATTTTTTATTTTAGATTTCACTATTTTTCCTTCCCAAATCTTTGCAACTTCTCTTTTCCTTACTCCCAAAATTTGTCCACCTTTTATATTATTTAAAGCTTTGTTACATACTTAATCATATGTAATAATATAATATGCATATATTATATTATATTAAATATATTAATTATGCTTCTCGAAAAATATTTACCACTCTTCTCTCTGTCTCTCTCCTCAATCTACACAGTTTCTCTCTTTCCTTCCTTTTGGGCTTCTTTCCATGAACCCACTCCAATTATCCCTAATATATACCTATATATTTTCCCTATCTCCTTCACGCTCTCTCCCTTCTAACCTTTGACATCTTTGAAACTTGTCTCTTCTCTTCTCATCATATTTTTCTTTTCCTTCTTCACCAGCTTAGACTAAACTATAAGACAATATTTTAAACTAAACTTAATTTATTCACATTTCTGTCTTTCTTTCTCTCTATCTCTCTCTCTCTTTCTTTAGTTTAGACTTTCCTCTTGATCTGGGCAGCATTTTGCACTCTTTTTTTAATACACACGCACACACACACAGTTTTTTTTTGGCACACATACTATTCGCATTGATTATCTCCTCTCTCCGCTCTCTCTCAACTCCCCTTCGGTTACTTGAAGCCATCACTTACAACTGCTGCCGCTCCAATTACTTAACATGCCGCTGAAGTACTCCACAAAATAACAAAAAAAAAAAAAAAATAAAAAAATATTATTGAAAAAGGGAAGAGAGGGAGAAGAGGAAAAAGAGAAAGAGAAAAAATGGGTGTAACTTTAGCCAAAAGTCGCAACGCATTCAATTTAACTTTCACAATTGCAATTGCATTGGCATTGCGACATTCACTTTTCATTTTCGTTGCCCACTGAGTTCTCTCCTTACCCGCTCCGCAGCCTTTTCGGGTCACCACCCTGCCCGCTAGGCTCAAAAGGGGGGCGGGCGGCAGTCAGAGAGTCAGAGAGACAGTCGAAGTTGGAGTTTTAGCTGGCGCCACATGCGCCACATGACCACAGGCTATAACTCTAGTCCCCCACCTCTCTGCTCCCACCTTTCCCCTTCCCTTCGACCCACCACCGCACTGCAAGCCCATGTGCCACGCCCTTTTGTGCCACACCGTTTTGGCACTTGGCGTCATTTTTCGGCGTCAACTTTACTACACCCGTTCATTCATTCAATTGTCACAGTTCTCACATGTCTCCCTCTTTCCCCCCTCTCTCTCTCTCTCTCTCTCTCTCCCCTCTCACTCTCTCTCTCTCTTACTGCCTGTCTATCGAAGTCACTTTTTGTCGCATGCTGCACCGTTTTCAATGTCACTTTGTCAACTTATTGTTTCGTGTGCCAAACCAAAGTCAATGTCTACAAAAATCTTTTATAAAGAAAACTTGTGTATTACAGGTAACCGAAACTTTAGTACCCTAACAATTAACAAATATTATTATTATTAATTTATTTATCTATTTTATGTATTTAATATTTAAACCATACAAAAAAAATGTTTAACTTTTACTTTCAAACGATATTTTTGTTTATTCGATACATAATTATCGCTTAGTGTCATCACTTTAAATAGATACTGTTAGTAGATTTCAAAACATCGATACATAATTATCGATAAATTAAATACTATAAAAAGTAAAGCATATTTTTATGCTGATATATACTAGAAATAATTAAGTATCGATTGGTCATAATCAAAATAAGTGTCATCACTATAAATATATAGCAGCTTAATTTATCGATATCAGATGTATCTTTACCCAAGTCAAGGTTAGCCAACTACTCGAAAGATTAAGTCAATATTAGATGCAGAAGTAATCATAACATATTATTAATTTAGTGCGTTATCGATAATCATTCGATATCGATAGCTTTCGATATGTAGCATAAATTACAACCCAACATCTCCTTTACCCTATATCTCTATAATTCAGCTACAAACTGTTTGCTTATTATAAAACTTCCTTATATTTAAAATCAGATTCGATAAGATCTAAGTTTCTAAGAGTATTTCGATAAGTTAAGATTTAATGATACAAAAAAAATCGATTTTATCGATAATAATACTATTTGCGTTTTCTTTTCATTTTTGTTCAGTTCTACTGACAATTGCCAAGGGTTTTGGGCATTTTGCTAGGGTATTGAAAGAGTTTTGGAAATACTAGAAAAATACCGAAAAAAAAAAATACTAAAGAAGGAAAAAAGAGTTGAGAACAAAAAGAGAAAAGAAAATACAAGTGAAGTAAACAGCTTTCGGGGCATGTTTCCATTGTTGTTTGCCCTTTTTGTCGCCTTTTGTGTGACACACACATGCAACACATACACGCACACACACACCAACACACACACCAACACACACACACACACATGGTGCATGTTCGTTGGCATTTTGTTTGGAAGCAAAAAAAAAAGTGCTCATAGAAAAACAAAAACAAGAACATGGCAGCGCGCATAGAAGAAGCAGAGTGTAAAGTGCAAGTTGGCAGCTTGGCCGCTTCCGTTTCCGCTTTAGTATTGCGTCGCTGCCAGCGGCAGCAGCAGCAGCAATAACAATAGCAACAAATGCCATGCGCTTGCAACATCAGTTGACTTTACACACATGCAACACTCACACACACACACACACACACACACACACATGCAACAGACACACACATATGCAGCGACATTTGGTTTCTTGTTGCCTACTTTTTGGCATGGCTTAAAATCATAACAAAAAGTTCTTGCCACAGGTTTATGTTGTTGTTGTCGGCAACAACAATAACAACGGCAATAAATGCCTTTACTATAATGCCAACAAATATGCATGTTGCAACAACGACAACAACGACAACAACAACAACAAAACATACAAAAACATTCGAACAACAGCCCAATATCAATAGAAGAACGGGAACAAAAAAACTAGAAAGAATTCCATTTCTCAGCCTGACGAAGATTAAATACCCTTGCAGAACCTCCTTTAGGCACAAACAGTTATTATTTAGTTTTTGACATATTATTGCAGTTTATTTCAAATATGTATTTAGACACTCTCAGCAATAATATTCAAACATTTTCATTTTAATTAATTTGTAAACTTTTAGTCATGTTTCACAAATCTTTAACAGTCCAAAAGCAATGCCAAATTAAGTAAATTTCAATACTTTTAGAAAGATTTAATTAAATTCGAAATATGAAAGGTAATTTAAATAATTTTTAAGTTAAATAATTATACAAATAATAATACTGTATAAAATCTGAAAATAATTCATAATGTTTATATATAAAATAATAATAATTAGATATAAAAAAAAGGTTTCTTTTACTCTTTTACGATCCTATCCTAGACACGGAAACATAATATCGATTATTATACGATAACACATTCGAATATCTTATTTAAATAATAAAAGCACTAACAAATTTTATGGGCTAAATGAATTGAAGGTAAATGCATAAAAAATGCAGTAAATTAAATACCACTTTATTTTCGCTATTCGAAATAATTTATTAAATACACGTTGCTAATGCTTGACGGAAAAGCAGCACTTGAGAATTCTTGTTGCTATTCGGATACGGAGAGACGAAGATCTGGGGTAATCAAAAGGTAAAGTCTGGTAATTGGCAGCTTCAAGCCATTCCAATAACAGCCAAAACTTGGAGCAGCCACAGTCAAAGCTACAGCTACAGCCAAAGCCAAAGTAAAAGCCAAAGCGAAAGTAAAAGCCAAGTTTGTAGTCAGAAAAGCCAACTGGCTTCAAAAATAGCGTTGAAGTGTTTTTGCCGCAGCCGAAAAGTATGCGATGCAATTATCATAACCATTATGGCAGCAGCCTCTTTATGCCTAGACCGAGAGAGAGCGAGAGAGAGAGAGAGAGAGCGAGAGAGAGAGAGAGAGAGTAGAGAAAAGAGCTGTGGAATATAAAATCATTTGACTTTTGGGAATATTTAAGGCAACTGAAAGTTCAAGTTCTTAATAATACCCAATGGCAGCTGCGTGTAAAAACGCTTGCTCTACGAATTTTCGACGGCCTCCGTTTTTGCCATTGCCATTTAACGCTGTTGCCTTATCTTTAATCTGCAGTCCGTTGTTGTTGGCCTGGTTAAATGAATTATACGCTCTTAAATGGATTTCACTCGAAGTGTCATAAATTCAACATCGATTGCCTTGTAATTGTCATAATTAACTGTTAACACACACACATACAAATACACACACACACACACACACACACACGCGCGCGCTCGCACACAGAGCTAGTGTGTTTGCTCAAGACAAAAACGGCTTACGCTGCGTATACGCAATATTTACTGAAGCTCCGCTTAATACAACATATTAAGCAATTTTGTTTTAGGGAAATTTAATTATTTTTCAATCAACAAACAGCGTGCTCTGCTTTCTCTTTCTCCCTCAACACACAGCTTCCCTCTCACTCACTCGCTCCCACTCTGTCTCGCTCTATTTCTTGCTATCTGCACACATTTGTATTTACTTTGAGCTTGGCACAACCAAATTTAATGACAGCTTTGTGACAAAGAGCTGCAGGTGTTGCAGACAGAGAGAGAGAGAGAGAGAGGGAGAGAGTTTGAGGGAGAGAGAGATAGTAAGAAAAAGGGAGATAGCAGGACTGGGAGACTGTGAGTGAGTCACTCTGTAAATGACAAAAAAAGAAGCAGAATACCAAATAGGAAAATAAGCAAAAAAAAAAAAAAAAAAAAAAAAAAACGAAAGTCGGTAGCAGCATGGAAAACGACTGCATTTTCATTTCGTTAAGCAACAAAACTTGCCACTCGCAACCCTCGTTATCCATTTTCTTCGCCCCTTAAACGGCCCTCCAGGTTCTTTCCCATTTCCCATTTACCATTTCCCCCGACTGACATTTTAATTAAATCCCTAAACGAGAGATACGCTCGCTTTTCTATGCTGATGCTTCTGTCGACTTTTCAGTTGTTTGTTGTTGTTCATGTTGTTCTCCAGTTGTTGTCACTTCATGTGGTGTTGTTGCTCTTGCAACGCATTGACATTGTCCCAATTCTGAAGACACACACACTCACACACACTCACACACAATTCAATCGACAAACTTGAGTTGTCTTGTCGCCCAAGTCAAAATATCAAGCGATTTCCGCTCGGTTAATCCAAGAGTTTCTTCAATATTAAGCTATTCAAAACTCTTAAAATATTCCAAAATATTAAATTTGTTAATTTTCTACAACTCAATAACAATTCCCAAGTCATGATCTACAAAGATAAAATCAATATTAAAATATATATTTAATTTCGTAACTATTTATTTCCAAAAATAAATTGTTTTTGAGATGTTACCTTTATTAATGAAAGCTATAATTATTTAATTTTAAGTATTTTTTGAGTTAAGTTGCAACTTTCGATGAAATAACTTAGAATTTGAAAAAAACAAAAGTGCGTCGAGAAGAAAGAAAATTATGATATTTTTGATTGCATTTCACAATATCATATCGCAATAAGCGGCACTGTGTAAACATTAGAGCTGCTAGAATAAATTTAGTAATTGCTAATAAAAATATGATAAGAAAAACATATTTACCACAAATGTACAAAATTATTATTTTAATAATTATTGCAACAACAGTGAGCGTCAAAAGTGTTTACGGCATTAACTGAGAGCTGCTTGTGGCTTTTCAAATGTTTTGTTTATTAGTATCACCAACCTGCCCCCCCCCCTCATCCACCATCTTACCCCTTTAGGAACAATCCGTGCGCCGTTTCAATGTCAGATTAAGTTTCAGTTAAAGTCAAAGTCGAGCCATAGCAAATATTGTTATCACAACAAGTCAAATGGAGGCAAAACTTGTCGTTGTTTGTCTTTGCCCTTTGCCATTTTTAGCAAGTTTCGCATTACGTTTTGATAACGTCATTATTATTATACATAATGCTGATGATTGTTATTGTAATCATAATGCTATAACCCACTGTTCCAAGGTCTGACAGTCCTGTTGGACTGGTTATGTGAGTACGGTCTGTACGCCAACTTTGCAGCTTTGTCATAGCTATACCCTGTAGATGGCTAAGCAGGAGTATGCACAACTTATAGGAAGCTATGTGCCAGTTCCCCATACTATAATCGTATTTACAGGGTATTTTCCAGTCGCTCATAGCAGTTGTTGTCACGCATATTAATAATTATGTATTTCGTAAAATTAATACAAAACACAGCATCTATACTTCTGATACTACCAACAGGGTATTTTCTAGTCAATCAACCCTTTATTAATTGATATTCGCCTGGTTTAATATACATTTAATCCTCTTTACAGGTCGTTTTCCAGTCGATCAAGATACGTCAAACTTACTTACACTTACAGCGTATCTTCAAGTCGATCAACGCTTGTCACCTAACTAAACTTTGACCTTTAAGTCAAGTATTTTAATTTCATTTAAGTTACAGGGTATCATATAGTCAATCAGTAGTGCGTGTGCAGCTTTTTGTCATTTGTTGTTGTTGGCCTACATACATTTGGCATTTCGTTAACGCTATGAACCTCGATGTCTGCCACGCCCTGGTCCCTCTTAATCCATGCACTGCAGCCCATCTTAACCCATGCCGACCCATCCAACCCGGCAACAATCCATCCAACTGTGTTGTACTTGCTCTGTGCGTTTGTTTGTCTCTATCTGAGCACATCAATTTCTTGTCTATGCCATCTGCCCCGTACTACGTACCGCCTCCTTACTGCCACGCCCCTCCCATGCCCCGTTAGACTGTTGGCTGTTGGTGACTTGGTGTCGCCTCTCAGCGAACATTCTACTCGAAGCCAGGGCTGCACAATCATCGATTGTTCTGCTCATGAAGTCACACTGAAAATCTTAACACTGTTCCGTTACTGTTAATAACAGTCGCTGTCTATTAACAGTTGTAATAACTTCTGGACAATTTCAAACAAGTTTACAATCAAAGTAGCTGATGATCTTGCATTTTTTTTTGGGTGAAATTTGAAATCTGCAGCTAGGGTGAAGAATCGATGAACTCAGCATCTCACCCGATGCCATCGATAAGAAGTCGCGATGAGACAAGACTTCAGTTTGATAAGCACTTAAAATATTCGGGGAATCTTTTAAGTTTTAATCAAGTTGCATTTCGAGTTGATCGCGATTGATTAACGATAACATCGAGTGAATTGCATAGTTTGAAGATTCTTTCTGGAAAAGAAGGTAACGGAAGCGGGAAGACCGATGCTAACCGGGTTCATTTGCCTGGTGAGACGAAGGAGGTCTCTGCTGAATAATCTCTGAACTGGAAAGTACACCAAGAAAATTGAACTCGAAAAAAAACCATGAATTAAAGATTTCGATAAATGCGCACATAATAAATATAAGTTTAATTTCAAATTCAATTTATATTTTTGTGATTATCGCTATGGTTTCTGTATGGTTCCAAGAAAGAAGTTAGCTCGGAATTATAAATATTATTTAATCATGCATTGGCTTGGGAATGCCCTTACTCTTATGCTCTGCAGCCCTGGGAGAAGTCGCAGACATTTTGGCCTCAATCAAACCTCATGCTGAGCACCACAAGGCATCACACAGTGCGTATGAGTATTTTAGCGCAATTTATATTGCTTTCAGCGCGAGTATGTGTGAGAGTGTGTGTGTGTGTGTGTGTGTGTGTGTGTGTATTGGGTGTATGTTGGCTCTGCTGTTTGACTTTGGTTGGCTGCCCGTCGGTCGGAATGTGGCTGCTTTGCTCTGGGTAACTTGGTCATTTGTTGGGCTATGTTTGCCTTGTCTGTTGGCTTGTTTGTTGGTTTGTCGCCCCCGAAATATTTCAGTTCAGCTCAACTCAGCTCAACTCAAACTCAACTCTTTTTTGGCCAATGTCAAGACAGCACTTGCTGCAAATCAATCGTAATCAAGGGTGACGAAGGGAGCTCTCATTGTCCGTCTCTTGGTCTCTTGTGCTGCCGGCTTGTGGGGCGTATGCGTCATATTGAAGCAGTTGAAACTTTTCTGCCGCCGCACAGTGACACAAATAATTTAGCACCAAACCCATTATTGCTTTATAAATGACATATTTCTTATTAGATTGCTAAAATAAATTAAATATTAATTACGAAGAAACCTTGGCATTTTAAATGTTCCTTTTCAGCTGAGAAGTTGCTTGTTTTTAAATAAGATTTACATTTCACACATTTGGCAGTCACATATTTTTCTGTCCTGGTGCATGAGTTTTCAATGCTCAGGACTTTTTAAAGTAACAAATAAAAATATTTCCTTTTCCATCGTTTACTTTGTATGCAGAGTTCTGAAAGTCAAAAGCTTAAATTGTAATTAATTTTATATATACATATATATATTTTTTAATACTATATACATACATATTTATATATATTTTTTTAAAATATATTTTTTTATATGTATATAATAAAATATGATACATATATATATATATATATTTTTACTTAATTTTGATAAAAACTTTGCTATAGAAATCCACTGTGCTTGGTGTCGACTGATGGAAGCTCTGATAATGATGTTTGCCACTTGACTATAGTTTAGCTGTCCTTGTTGTTGCTGTTGTTGTTGCTACAATATTTACGACTGAAACTTTGAAACGATCAAACCCCTCGCCCCAAACAAAAGCCCGTCAACAAAAAGTCAACCCGTCACCCAGAATTACAAGTCACCGAGTCTTTAACCCGTTTACAACATTTAAGTGCAAATATTTGTTTGCTTAAAGTTTTAATTTGATTTCATTGCTAATTCGGAGCAGCTTGTCTGGCCCTTTCTTCGGCTAACCTAGCAGTAATCTAAGCTCATCTCCCTGCCAAATAAAATTGTTGTCTAAGAGGGACCCACTAATGTATTTGCTAATTTGGCATTAAATTGATTATAATTGCATAATTTGCATACACTGCACGAATTAACATGAGAACTGAACATGGTGGTGACCTCAATTGTAGATTTCTTTCACATCGCTTTCGCTTTCGCTTTCCCTATCCCTATTTAGTTTTCTTTTTGGCCTACGAATCGTTATTAACTACATGGAAATTAGCCAAGTGGTCGCATGTCATGGCAAATAAACTCAAGTATCTTTTATTTTCTCGCTCACTCACTGTCTCTGTCTCTCTCTCTCTCTCTCTCTCTCTGTGCAAAGTCAGCAAAAGTCGTCATAACAATTGGCCAGTCTTTCATCAAAGCAAAAAATAAAATAAAAATATAAATATGTATATATATGTTTATACTTATGTATGTATATCAAGAAAAAAGGGTGTCAGCATCCTGGCATTGAGTT
Organism: Drosophila rellima; assembly: GCA_035043635.1. Lineage (NCBI taxonomy): Eukaryota > Metazoa > Arthropoda > Insecta > Diptera > Drosophilidae > Drosophila > Drosophila rellima. The sequence continues at coordinate 3,840,825 of JAWNMV010000302.1, read as the reverse complement.
GAAATTCAGTAAGAGCCTTGGTCAGCGGGTCTTAGGCCATAATTCTTTCTTGGGCAACAAGCTTTGGTTTATCTACATTTATTTCTATTTTTTTCTTCACATTTTTTGCTTTGCCCTTCTTCTTTTGGTTTTTTTTGATTTGCGATGCCACACACGTTTCATTTTTATTGACCAAGTTGAGGCCGCGTTTATTGCCGCATAATTGAGTAAATATTATGAATGAAACTGATAATCTTTGGCCATTTACCATTTGATTCCAAATGTTAAGAGCGTGTGTCTGTGTGTGTGTGTGTGTGTGTGTGTGTGTGTGTGTGTGTGTGTATGTACAGATGATTGACAATGCAAATGGTTACATGTTGAGCATTCAAAGAAATATGATATTGAGAAAAAATAAAGCAAATAGAGCAAATAACGCACTTGACGCGCTTACAAATCAAACGGCTGATGTCTATCATTTTTAATTCGCCAACGTCGCGTATACTTAATACGCCTCTATAATGTTTTTCATATTTGCCAGTTCTTATCTTCAAACTATACGCAGTAGAACCGAAACGATTCGAGTTTTACAAAATTATATAAAGTGAATAAAAAAATGCTTTAAAATTAAAACTAAGTATAAAACAACGATTTTCAGTTTTTCAAGGAAGATTAACTTTAAAATTGCTATTTAAAATTGATTTTTATATATTTTCAGCTTATGACAACAGATTATATATTTTATTAATTAATATAAAAAAAAATGTTATATATACGAAATAATAGAAATGTTTTGTAAATGTAAAGAAAAAATATTTAAATAATTTTAAATGTAAATATATAATTAATTTATTTTTAATTAATTTTTTAACTTACTGTTGGTGCTATTTATATTTCCTAAATACTTGAATAATAAATTGCATGGAACTTAAGGTGAAATAAGGGCAGGCTGTGTTACGGAGTGTTTACTGTAGCCTACTTTTGAGCGTCATAGGGCATTTTTTGCTGATGTTGTTAAGGGCAGAAAGACGTGTCCATTTCCGCTGTTGGCATCAGATGGTTGAACACCAAACACACACCACAGACGGCATAGACATTAAACCAGCACACAGACAGATACATGTGTGTGTGTGTGTGTGTGTGTGAGTGTGTGCGTATAAACAAAACAATGATGATTGAAATGCAGCGTGTGGAATGTTTGCCAAGCGAAATGCGCCAATTTACAGGCAACACACGCAACGGTAAACAGACAGAGAAAGAGCGAGAGAGAGTGAGCGAGAGAGAAAGAGAGGGAGAGAGAGAGAGAGAGAGAGTAAGAGAGAGAGAGAGATAAACATAAACGCAGTCAAAGGCAATTCACACACACACACACACGCACTGAAAACTTGACCGTCTCAATTGTTCTTGTTGTTGTTTTTGGTTGTTGCTTTCGGGCTTGTTATCTGTTGGGCGTGGTCCTGGGCCGTCATGCGATCCGTTACCACTTCAAAAATGTGTGAATTATTAACTGACTTGCCTCCCTCCCCCATCCTGTCTCTAGCCAACTTGAATTAGCCAGGCAATCAAATTATGCAGACACTTGACATTGCGTTCAACCGGGGGGAGAAAGGAGAGGAAAGAGGAACGAGGAGAGGGGAAAATGAACAAAATGCCAGACAACAACAACAACAACTATTTGCACCCACTTGAAGACGCGAAGCAACGGAAAACAGCAAATGAGCCGCAATTCGTGGCCATGGCTACAAATGCCAAAAATGGCCAACAAAATTGACGACAAGGCGAGAAGACAGACGATAGATGGATGGGCGGGAACTGAGCGGAGAGGGGGGGGGGGGGGGGGGGTGGTCGTGTCTCTGTGCTATCTCAAGCTGGGCATCGCACAGTGGTTAAAATTAATGCATATTAAACATAAAAAATAGCAAAATTAATGTAAAATTATTAGAAGTTGAGAGAACGCTAGATGAAAATTAATCAATGTCTTCTAAAAACCATTCGACAGATAGAAATTAATTGGAATTTAAAATATAATTTAAAAATAAAAAAAAATTTAATTAACAATTAAATTGTGCATTTTTAATTATAATATAATTTTAAATGTTTCAAAAGTGAAATCAATAAATTTCGTACGTATATTGTGTATTTGTCCAACTTAAAAAAAACTGTTGTTTCTTTTTTTTAATTTAAAAATGAAGAAAATTTAATTATCTGATATTCATTTCGTGACGTTAGATCAGGCAAAAAGGTCCACTGTGCATTGCCTTTAAACATCGTTGGAATCAAAGCAACTTTTTGATTCGTCATGCAAATGGCGACGGCGAAATGGAAGTGAAAAGCAAACAGCAATAACTAAAGAGAGATCCAGAGGACAATATCAAAATACCGCAAATGCAATGACAGAGAGAAAGTAGGAAACAGATACTCTAGAGACAACAATATTTAACAGTCATTTTTCAGTTCAGTTTAAAATTATTAAGATTTATGATGTGATAGAAAGTCAGTTGAAGATCGAATGAATAGTTATAAAATCAAAAAGATGTAGCTAAAAATTCGACACATAACTGATAATTATGAAGTATAAGATAAAGTAAAAATCAAATAATCCGGCTTAGAATCAATTCCAAAGAATAATTTAATTGTATTTGCATCAATCATTTTAGGCTACTTGATCCGCTTATAATCGAAACTTAACAGGTAAATATATCCAGAGTACATAGCTTAAAGATGTAAACGCTCTAAAATCAGAAAGCTTCAACTTTTTATTAATTAATTAAAAGCAAAATAATTGTTAAAATATTATAAGTCGCTTAACATTAATATAAAAATATTATTTAAGGATCAGAGAGGAACAACTTTGTTCCAATGCAACGGACAAGGTGATAATTGTGACGGGCATTGCTAAAGAAGGACTTGAAAAGGGAATGAAATAAACGCATCCCGCCAGGATTAATGAAAGTGTGCCACAAAATACAAATGTTGGCATGTTAGCAAGGCCACAATTGTCGTTCTGTGTGTGCTGAGATTGAGAATGAGAATGAGAATGAGGAAATGGAAATGGAAACAGTCTGCGAATTCCTCGCCTCGTTGACTGCAACAACAACAACAACAACAACAACAACAACAACAACAACAAGGAACGGGGCAGGCACAAATGTTAGAAAGTAGAAAAAAAAAACCAATGATGGTATAGAAATCTGCAAGCCCGCATAATTTGTTTTGCATACCCTGTAAACAAATATATGGGTATATAGGTTGTCTGTCTCTTATGCCTTTGCTGCTGCTGCTACTCCTTTGGTAAGTGATGTAAATGTTGTTGTAGCGCTCCTCATAAGGAATATATATTTTCAAATTGTATTTTAGCTTGATTTTGATATGCTGGTAAGAAAATAATACAACCATTTTATAGACATCAATAATCAATGCAAATATAACAACTATAGAGAAAACGCAAAATGTCTAGTTTGGTGTTATATTTTTGGTGTCTATCTGGTGTCAGCAAAGCGAATTTTAAATTTGTCACCCTTGCATTTGTTAAATTAGTCGGAAAAAGTTATTTTTTTTAAATATATACCCGCACAATATTCTGCCAGGCTTCCACTTGTTGCACTTTCTACAGGGTGTCTATTAGTCAGTCCACCAGTCGTCAACGCAGCTTTGCTTTGGTTGCGGTTGTGTTCTGTGTCTTATCAGTGCTCCATTTGCTGTCGCTGCTGGCGCTTCCACATCAACGAGCAGTTGCTCTATGAAGTATTCGAAGCATGAGGGGCTATGGGGGGCTATGAGGGGAACTGCAACTCACAGCCCATGGCAATTGCCCAAGATGCCAACCCAAAGTGTTGTCGGTGCTAAAAGTTGAAGTTGGCATTGGAAATGCGAGTCTCGAAGTGCGAGCTGGAGTCATTGATGCCCCTGTTACACTGTTACCACCCCTGTCCCTTCCCCTTCCCCTTCCCCTTTCTCTATTCGTTGCCTCTACCCCTTTCCCTGGCACTCTTATTGGCTCATTTAGCACACGCGCCACGCGGGGGCAGCATCGTTTTGTGGCGCCACGACGTTCATGACGTCAACGATTTACTCGGCCAAGTTGAACTTTTGTGGCGCGCCAGAGAATTCTTTAGTTTTTTTTTTGGCAGCGGTTTTGTGCCACCTGCAACTAACACCCCACCCCCCGCTGCCCCTGCCCCTGCCCGCATTCCGCCTGCCGCAGTTGCACCTTTGCCTCGTTAGCGGGCAAAAATATATTTGTAGCACTTTTGTTTTTGCCGTCAAAAATTTGCGTGTAAACCAAATTTAATGTGATTTTCCTTTTGTGTGCAAAAGTTTTTCACAAAATTAAAATGTTTCCCTGCTGCCTCTAATTGTGTGCGTGTGTGTGTGTGTGTGTGTGTGTGTGTAGGGGGCGTGGCCTTTAGTGCTTCTAATTGTGATTTATTGAGAATTGACAGAGATGGCGTTTCAATTGTTGCACGTTTCCCGAGCTGCGACCTCAGTTAATGGCAAATATAATGCTTTATTTTTACTATTTCCATATTTCCATATTTCCATATTTTAGGCTCTGCAAAATCTTAAGATTTCGAATAATAATAAAAATAGTTTGAGATCTCGGTTAGAACCCACAACATTTGATTCAATTTAAATAAAATAAATTCATTTTCAAAATCCTTTTAATTTTCCTTTATTTTATTATCTAAAATATTTGTTTAATTAAGAAATGTTTTAACTTAACAATTCTAACTTATTCAACTTATTACTCTAGATTTTTTAATTAAAATGTTCTCTAATGGCAATTTTGAAAAAGAAATAATTTATTTTAAACGTTCTAAAAGACAGACACCTCCTATCTTAAAATTGACATGTGAAACATATTTACAGGTCACTCACAGATACCCTGTACATATGAATTGAATGGAATACACAGCAATGTCTAGCTCAATGGGGTGTCTTGAATGATCTGTTGAGGAAGTTTTGTGGAGAGTTGAGTTCTTTGTGCCTCGATTTACTCGACTTTCACTTTCATTGCACACAAATTGCTTGTAAGTATTCTGTTCTGCAATCAGGAAAAAGCAGAAAAACACAATGACACAGCTGGAGAAAGGGAGTGAAATGAAGCTTGGAAGCTCCAAAATGGAAGAAGGGACAGAGGGATGCGGAATATATCAAAAAGTTAAAATGGTGAAACATGGATACGTCCCGCATGGCGGCAAAAGGCTGCAGGATATGCAAAAATTAAAAAACTCCGAGGCGAAATGAAACCAAAACTCAGACGTTCTAACGGGTCTAATATTCAATACTCTATAAAGAATGAAATTCATGTGGTTAGTATCTAAGAAATGTTTTACTTGGAAGATGGATATACATACATTGATTCTGTTTATAAATTTATAACCAATATTAACAAGCTGTAATTAGAAATTTATTTTTTGATTTGTATTTAAATAATTATTTATTAATTAATTTTATATATTTGTATATACGATTTCATTTACTTATTTGTTTATTTATGTATTTACTTGCCATTTATCTTTAGCTATTTGTTACAGTAATATGCATTTAATTAATTTTTTTATTTATTAATTTATTGCTTATATAAAAGTAGATTTAATGCACAATGATCAGTTTGTGAGTCATTCAGACCAATGACATTTAGCCACCTAATTGTTTATCTTTTTATTTACTTACTACGTAATTATTATGAATACTTTTTTAATTGACTTATTTTTATTAATTAATTAAATTATTTTCTGTATGCATGTTACATATTGAGTGATTGGGGCTATTGATTGTTTACTTAACAACTTGGCACGACAAACATTTTCCAGGAATTTCAGAATAAATGACAAAGTTGTCATACCCTTTGGCAGCCGAGCGGTGGGTGGAGGGGCGGATTCTAAAGATCCGAAACAGACAACTGAGTACAAATATGGCGTTGTATGTGGCATGAAGAAGTTGCATGGCGCCACACGGCGGAATCGAGGGGCGAGGAAAGGAAATGGATAACGCGAGCTCTTCCCCGTAGAAGTACGACTATGCATGTATCCCGTGTTGTATGTCCTGTTCCCTTTCTTGTTTTCTTTGCCCTTGTTTTGAAGTCCTCTTGCTGTCGCCTTATCTGCGAATATATCCAAGACTAGGCGCACAACATTTTCATTTCATAAATTTGTCTCGAGCGCTTGAAGGCTTTTATGTTGTTGTTGTTGTTGTTGTTGATGTTGTTGTTGTTGTTGTTGTTCGTTTGGCGGCCTTGTTGCTTAATTCCTTACATAAGGCTCTCTCATTGTTGCTGTTGTTGTTGTTATTATTTTTGGCAAGCGGAAGAGCACACAAACATATACAAAGTCACATATGTATATGTATCTGTACAGTGTACACACGATAAACTTTGTTGTGGAGTTTATTACGACACTCGAAAATCCATTGCCATCGACTTTCACAGACGTTTCGCCATCAAACTTCCCCGAAAATGCGTGCCACGTATTCCCCTCTTCCCCTCTTCCCCTTTCCCCTTTCCACTCCCTTTCACATAGCCACCCGACTGCGATTGTCAAGGCTTACGAGTTTGGGAAAAGCTCTTTTGTTTTTCTCAACTCACTGCGAAAAACAAAAGCAATAAAAACCGGAATCTACTTAGCTGTTAAGAATCTATTACATGAAGCTACTCTCGAATCACGATATACTTGTAATACTAAAATCCAAAACAGAGAAAGCCAGACTGATAGAGAGAGAGAGAGGGAGGGAGAGCCCTTGTCAAAACTTTAACAACAAAGCTCGCCCATTTTCATCAGCAATTTCATATTTTCCCCATTTTAATATGCTAATTATTAGACAAATGCAAAGTTCTTTCAACTCACAAATGCAAATTAGTTAGTTCTTCATCACAAACTTTGAACATTGACTTTTGGCCCTGTAATGTATACTTTTCATTAGTTCAAGTCAATACAAGATATTAATGTTATTTCATTTCTAATTTTCTATAAATCGATACACATTCTATTTTTCAGCATTTATTTTGGAAAACAAATTTAATTCCTTTCCATCAGTAAAGTATCCTATTTTTCCTTAATTCAACTTCACTTTTATGTGCCAAACGTCCTCCAATGTAAATAGCCCTCAATTTATTTATTAAAATTATAAGTAAATCTCTCTTTTTAGCTTAAACTCATTTTTGCGAAAGACAATCAAATAGAAAACAAAAACAAAATGCATTGATAAGTCAGAGCTTCTTCAAAGCTCTTCAAAATATTTGACAGAGGTTTGTCCTCCGTGTTAACTTCGGTTACTACTATATATGCCATTTAAATAATTTAAATAAAGAAACTCCAACGCTTCCCAAATGATTTCCATTTCATTATCAGCTCTCCCTTGCTGCATTTAAGCATAATGACCTACAAATGTCCTCCATAGTCACTTCATTTGCAGCATTAAAAGTTACGTCCTCCATAGTCACCAGTAAAGCATTAAGTTCAGCTGGCAAACATTTCAAATAAAATTTCGAAATAAAATAAAAATAAATTACATAAAATAAAATGAAATAAATACAATAATTAGTTAACCTGTTTAAAAAAGCTGAGTGCATTATATTCGAGCTCAAAGTTATGCTAAGAAAACTGTTGCCTCAGTTTATGAGAACCTTTTCAGCCTTAATACTTTCGGATATGGATTTTGGGTTTAGGGGCAAACAAGTTTCATAAGCCGCAAATGACATAAAAATGTCGCATATTTGTATTTGCTTTTGTTGTGTGTGTTCTTGTTGTTGTTGCTCGCTTAACTCATTTGTATTGAAAGCGCTTTGTCAACTGGTGTTTGGGGCACAACTTGTTGCTTCAGCCGGATCATCGGCAAATATGTAAATAATATGAAACGTGCAACATTTGATGCTAATCCCCCCAGGGATCCCCCTTTCCCTTGCCTCAAAAAATACCCATAGCCACTAATACGCACACACAGACATTGTCACACACACACACACACACACAGAGTCTCACAAACTGTTGGGGTTTTATGAATATTACACACAAAATATGCCACTTGAATGAAAGTCTGTAAAATGCTTCACATCCACTGCCACGCCTACCAATTTCCAAAGCCGCCCCTCAAACGGCTTAAAAATGTATATATGACAACAAAAACTGCACACACACACACACACACACCCATTCACAGGCTCTTTGTGAAATATTAAAGTATGTTTAGAGCGTTAACGCGACGTATACGCAATATGGCATAGAATATAACGTATACGCCGCGTTATTTTGACGACAACTTGTCACTCACTTTGCAGAACAGAAGACACACATATATATATACACACACATATGTATATATATTGTATGCATATGTTTAGAGAAGAGGAAAGGGGAAGGGAAGGAAAAGGAAAGGAAAGGGGAAGAGGTCGTCATGGGGTTGACTTTAATAGGTTTTTGGGCTCGCTGGCAATAAAACGTGACTAAATGCTTAACGATTATTCGAGTGTTCCAAAGGCCTCGAATTGCCAAAGTTTTGCAGGTGCAACTTTTAAGTGTGTGAGTAGCAGTGTTGCCCTTTTTAGTGAGCCATTTCACTAGGCCCAACCCATAAAAAAACGCGTGGTAACAAAAATACATATATATAATCTGCATTTAAATTTGATTTTAAAATATTACATTTAAACAGAACACGCATTCAAATTAATATACAACACTTTGATATAACTAAAAAGATACCTAAATGTTTATTATGAAATTAATATGAGTAGTGAAATTAATGTGAAATACGTTTAAAATTATAAAGACCTTATTTTACAAAATATGCATAATTTGATTAAATATGCTTTAGAATATTTTTCTTTTTTGAACTTTAAAGTCCACGATTTAAATATTTTAATGAAATATTCAATGAGTGATTCCCAATCAATGGGAAATTTAAAAATGAATAAGTTCAGTATTCGTTCGAATTTAATGTTTAAAGTAAAATTAAAAATTGTTTTAAACGAACTATATATTGTTTAAATTAAAAATGCACGAAATACTAATACTCTTTGCGAAAGCTTTCGGATTTTTATGAAATGTAAAAGGACAACACTGGCGAGTAGTTACTTACTTACTTACTTGACTTACACACACACACACGCACACGCACACACACACATATGTTGTAAGTTCATGTGTCTCTGCAATGATTGTGTCTGACACATTGAGAAAGTTGCTACGCAATTTTTTATGCTCGAATTTAAAATCCTGATTGTGTGCTTGTCTCAGTGTGTGTGTGTGCCTGGGTGTGCCTGGGTGTGTCTGTGTGTGTGTGTTGCCTAGCCATATGTGGAGTAGGACAGCCAACATGGCGACGCGTCGTTGATGTTGTTGTCATCAAGCGTCACCGTCGACTGTCATTTAAAGTGGCATAAAAATGATGACAACGTTGCCGGGCATCAGCTGCAAACGTCTCACTTTCTCCCTCTTACTCGCTCTCTCTCTCTCTCTCCCTCTCCCTCTCTCTCTTTCTCTCTCTTGGTCTTTTTAGCTTTGCGACTGCCATTATTGCTAGAAACATAATAAATATGCACATATTCTTAAATAACATACATTTTTATGACTTTGCAGCTTTTGGCTTAAGATAATTATGGCTGAGAATGTCGGCCAAAGGTTTCCACGGTCATAAACTCAACGTGCTTTTGTTTAAAGCTTCTTTTTAGTAGACAGTCAGCATTAAGTCAGAGATAACTGCTTGGTGCGACTGCTTTCTATGGGGTTAAATGTGCTTTTAGCTTAAGGAGCGCATAATTGCGTTAACAATAGCTTTTAAAATTTTGCTACAGCTTTCATGTGCTTTCAAATGCAATTCAGTCAAATGATTTAGTTAACTTAATTATTTCTAGATATTTAAGGTTTGTATGGACTTAACAAGCTTTCAGCACAAACAGCTTGAAAGCTTTGATTTTAATTTAAAAATTATTTAACACATTGTACTTTTGGCTGAACTGAATTAAAACTTTATTTTACTTAAATCAAGGCATTCAATGAAATTTAAAGCTTTAATGTGCTTATATATTTAACTGGTTTACTTAAAGCACTTTAAAATAACTACAATCTTATTAATTATTTATAACTAAAGCTTTAATGTGATTTTAATGCTTATTACACACTTAACGATTTTGAAACTTTCTCTTGAACAAATTAAAAATATTAAAACTTGTAGCTGATTTCTATTACATAATATCTAAGTATGCAAGCTCTAAGATCTCTTCTGCAGCTATCAAGAGCTTTCGAAATTTCTTACACTAATTTCCTTGCTTATTAAATTAAATATTATTATTAATCAATCTTTACACATTTCATTACTTCACTCTGTTCAGTTACTTCTGAAGCTTTAATGAGCTTTCAAAGCTTTTTGCCCAGCCGATTATGAATCACTTGGGCTGACAAATTTCATATTCTGTTAATCAATATTTATAACTAAACTAAGCTTTTTCATACACTTTTTTCATTTAACACCTAAAGAGCTTTTTGCTGCCCTAATATTGCACTGACTTCTGGTGCTGTGTCATGGATAGACTATTTTATTGACAATTAATCTAATATTTAAACGGCTGCCACTTAATCCAATCTGAAACCGCACATGAACTAGTTCACTGAACTGAACTGCGCACACAGCTCTCCCTCTCTCTCTCCTTTCGCTCTTTCACTCTTTATACTTAGTTTCATGCTTATTAGTTCAGACTAAGGCCCCAAATCCAGTCACTTTCGCAGCACGTTGCATGGATAATTTTCAGAATTCAGCATATTGAAGGCAACACCAGCAGCAGCAACAACAACAACAACAGCAACAGCAACAGCAACAACAACAAATGTTGCTGCCACACAGGTGCCACACGTGGCTGAATGCGATTTGTTGGCATTGCGAATAAGGCAGCAGAGAGAAAGGGACAGAAATGAGAGGCTTTCGAAATGCGCGCTAAGGCATAAAATATCACGATTATAAAATGCAAAACACTGTGCCAGAGAGACAACAATAACAGCAACAACAACAACAACAAAAGCAACAACAACAACATAATGTTACCTAGCTGCCAACGTACAATGTACTTATGTGTGTATAATATGTGTTCTCTTTGGTAGAATGCAACAGGGCGTATTAGTATTAGATAAGGATTTGCCAAGCTCAAAATATTATTTCATTCCACCTATTTGGATAGCCCTTAGAAAACCAGACTGACTAATTTATTGTTTATTATTTTTATGTTTGTTTTTAAGTATCCTACTTAGTATTGTGATTTCACAGGGAAATATTTGGTTTTTTTTTTTTGAAATACTGGCGTCAATCTTAAATATTTGTATTATTTTCTTTTCGTTTTTCTTTTATTCAATATTTTCATTATTTTTGAAAGTCTTTAATAATTATTGTTAAATAGACTATTAAATAAATTACATTATAAAATACTGAGCAAATAATACTATAAGATATAATCTAAAAAAACTTAAGCTAGCATTAAATTTTCTGAAGATATCTGAAACAAACTCGCAGGACTCTACGGGAATTTCGAGTCTTGGAAAGATAGGCTTCAGTTATGCTAATGTTTTGGTCGAGGAGTTAATAGATTTCAAAGTTCGTTTTTTTAGGCAATTTCATCGGCCAGAAAAATGGAAAACATTTTTTTGGTGAGTCACAATTTAACTATGGCTTAAACCAAAACCTTGCGCTCAAGGGTTAAATGGTTTAAACCATAGAATGATGTCTTTTTCAAATTTTGGAGACTTGCCGACATGTATTATATAATATCGACACATTAAGTATCGATAACAGCACAGCTCCAAATAAATAGCCACATCTCTAACATGACAATTGAATTGATTACAAATAGTATCTCAGTATCAAGGGTATCGATACTTTGCATGTTTCGCTATTTAGACAATATATATATATATATATATTGTGTGTACATAATGGAAAGTTCGGATATTGGCGTGAATGTGTATGTGTGTATGTGTGTGTGTGTGTGTGTGTGTGTGTGTGTGTATGGGCGAGTGTGTGTGTGTGTGTGTAGTGTGTGTGTGCGTGTGTGTAAAATCCTTGGTGTTGATTAGAAAGTATGCAACGGCATTGGCGTAACGGCAACAACGTAAATCAATTAGTTTCCACATGACAAGACGACGTTAAACGACCTTACACCTGTATAAACCACCTGTCGGTGCTACAAAGACCTGTGTGTATTTCTCTGTGTGTGTGTGTGTTTAACTGTGAACTGGGAACTTTGTCCAACAAGTTTACGACAAGCACCTTAAAATCCAAGCATCCAAGCCAAAGACAAAGCCAGGCCAACAAGCAGCGAGAAGCAGCGGCAACAACAGCAATTTAAGCAGCATTATTTGGGGCATCAACACAGGCGTAAGCTTCAACTCTCCTCCCTTAATCCTCAACCTCTCCTCTCCCCCCTCCCCCCTTTAAACCACCCTCTCTCAGTCGCCCAAACAAGCAGAAAAATAAAAAATAAGAATAAAAAAAAAAAAAAAAAAAGTATGTATGCAGTTGAGTGTGAGCAACTTGTAGATACCCTGTAGCTAACACAGATATTTCTTACTCAGCCAAGTCAGAGGTGGGCAGCCAAAAACTGTATATTATCAGCTTGTAGAGTCATAAATTATACAAAATATCAATACATTAATAAAGCACAAACCTCAAAAATGGCGTATCTGAGAAAAAAGTTATATTGATTGATAGTGAACACTCCCAACTACATAATATGCATATCTGAAAAATTTAAGATATTTCAAATTATTCAAATAATATTTTAAATGGACTGCAATTCAAGTTTTCACAAAGTTTTCAGGTAAAAGAAATATGTTTTTAAAACAATGTAACCACGAAAATAAAGAATTCACATACACAAATATGTAACCAGTATACTAATTAAGACAGAAATAAGATGCTTTAAAGAAAAAAACATCAACGAGTCAATTGTATGATTTCCAATATCAAAAGTCGCTCGTCGAACAAAATTTAATTCTGTTTTACCAGTGTATATCGGTCTATATGACATTTTGGCGTCTATTTGTCAAAATAACGGAAAGAGCTGTGTGAGCAACTAGCTGGCAACGCCAAAAAACGGTCGAGCACTATATGGCGCCACAGCAGTTACATTAAGAGATCATTTTGAAATTATAAAGACTAGTTCAAGTTGCTGAACTTTTAGGTTTTGCAATTAACGAAAAATTTCCAATTTATGAATTCCAATGTAAATACAAAGCAACATAATTTTTTAAGAATTAAACTAAACATTGAAACGTCGTTGAAGACTATTTAATTATATTAATTATTTGGTATAAAAATAAAATATAAAAATAATCTCTCTAGAATATAGTTCGACTAAGTTATACCCATTGTTTAGCCCATACAGAGTATATTTAAAAAGAAAAAAGGCAGCGGCTAAAAATAACGAAGGATATAAAAATTCAGAAGGCGGCCAGGGGAAGGGGAAAAGGGAAAAGGGAAAAGGAAAACAAGGCCAGGCAGTGAAAACTCATTAAAATTAACACTAATAAGCTTTGTTCCGCGGCCCAAAAACTGAAACTGCAGCAGCGATAACAAAGTTGCAACATCAGTAGCAACAAATGTCACTTGATGCAACACCTACTGCTCCAGCCACGCCTACTCCAGCGCCGCCTCCTTCTCCTCCTCTTCCTGCTCCCTTTTGCAACTTGTTTCGTTTCGTTTCATTTCGTTTCGTTTGTCATTCGCTGTCCATTTCCCTTTCTTGCCCCTCGTGTCGTGTCGTGTCGTACACAAAAAGGATTCCGTTGTCCAGCGTCGAGTGGCAACTTTGTCCGCCTGTCTGTGACCGGCTCGGTCGGCGGGGGCGGTGGCGGGCGGCGTGGCGGTTCAGGCAACATTTGTTGTAAATGGCTCAACAAATTGTGCACAACAAAAACAAGCGCCAAAAAAATATAAGGGCCATGGGCACGGCACACGAAATTGTAGAGCAGGCAATTCTAAAGAAAAAAAAAAGAAAAGATAAAAAAATACAGGACACACAAAGCAGCAAATGATGTGCAACATAAGCGCCTCTTATGTGGGCGGCCTGTTGGGCGTGTCAGAAGTGTCGTCAATTGTTGATGTGGCCATTCAAATGGTAGACAACAGCAACAACAACAACAACAACAACAACAACAACAGCAGCTGCGGTTAATTAAATCACAATCGATAAATGTGCCGATTGACATTTCGATAGCCATGGACAAAGTTCAATCAATGCACATTTAAAAAAGATACATACGATTTCATAAAAAGCTTTTAGTCAAGTCAGTATAGTCATCGATCAGTCGTTCTCTGCATATATCGAAATTAGATCGGTTATCAATTATCGATAAATACAAAAAATTAAGTATTCGTTTTTAATTACACATTTTTCCATAAATTATAAACTTTTAAATTGACAAATTTTTGCTGTCGAAAGTTCTAGTCACTACTCGTACAGTTAACGACAAGCAGTTTACTAAATTTATCGAAGTGTTATCGATAAGTGATTATCGAATTGTCATAGATCAGTAAACCGCTTAAGGTTAAAACCATTCTTTTAAGTCGAATTCATCACTTTAAATTGAAAAACTTGCTAGCAATGTTGCACACATACAACTGATGGACTATAAACGCATTTATCGATAAACTATTAAACTCCATTCACGCGCTATCAAAAGGATTAGAGAGCTTTGCTTTGCCGTGTGCTAGATTCTAAACAAATCCAGCGTCCAATTGAGTCCGAAAGGCGAGGAGAAGAGATGCAGAAATTGGGAAATGGAAAATGGAAAATGGAAAATAGGGAAAATGTAAACTACTAAAACAAAACAAGATGCAGCAGCAATGGCAACAAATGGCAACTATTTTGTCGCCAAACAAGGACAAATTAACGTATTGAGTTAGCTGTCGCACGTACCAAACACAATTGGCCATTAGGAAATGCCTGGGCCAACACACACACAGGCAGGCACACACAGACAGACACAGAGTCAGAGACACTTTGATATTTCTATCAGTTAGATAGGAATAGAGAGAAACCGGCTGTAGAACATGTTGCCCTTTACTACTATGGCACATTCTGCGACAAGGACAAACAAGTGACATAGTCTTAAAATGTTCAACATCATTTTTTATTGCATTTTCAGAGACATTTTCGACTGGGCAAACTTACACACATTTCTTACACTCCTTCTTCTTCTTCTTCTGCTTCTTCTTATTTTATTAGAACCTGTACATTAAAAACTACAAAAGGTCCATAAGGTTGATCAGCAACAATTTAAATGTGAGCCTAAAAGGCAGAAGAAGTTTTGGCAGGCCACATAAAGTATATATATTCTGGATCACCATCAACAGCTTAAATCATACAAGTTCACGAAAGTCAATTCGTTGTTTTTTTCAATTGGTCTAATAATGTCGCCTTCTTCATCGACGAAGAGAAAAAATTAACAAATAAGAAACACACGACAGCAACACAAATCTAATGCAAATTATGCTAAAGAAATTCACACATTTAAGTCTTGTATTTCTTTTAATTTTAAATTTCTATACAACTTTAATAAGTTTCTCAACTACAACAGATTTCTGTTATTTTGTTTGATTTTTTTTACTTTAAATTAAAATTTATTTTTTGCTCAACTGCTCTGAGTTAATAAAACTAATTAATGGATTAATTGAAGTTACTTTATTTAATTTTTAAAATTATGAACTTTGTTATACAATGACTACAGGGTCTCTCACAGTCGAAATCTCTCGACTGTAGTCTTTCCAACTACCTATTTTTTTCGTACAACTGTTGTTCCAAAAAGGGTCCAAGATTGGAATTGGGATTCAAGTTTTGGTTATTCGACAAGGGGCGGAGCGGGAATGATGTGAAAAACTTTTGTGGGCGTGGCCACGCTTACGTCGTATACGAAAAAGTTTCCGATTTAGCTCCTAAACATGGTACTGCTAAAAGAGTTTAACTACTTCTGTGGCCAACACAAAGCTACCAAAAATTACAAAAAAAAAAATAAAAAAATAAAAAAAAAAAAATTGTTGACAAAGTTAGCCCCCACCCCGACCGTTAGCAAGCGAGCAACAGCCTGAACACCCCTCACCTCCCTCGCACATCGTCAAGCTGATATGTCAGTTAGTATATGATTTGCCTCGCATATGTGGAATTCATTCCATACCATATACCACTCCATACCACACACTTCACTTGATTTTGATATATCGGGTATATACTTTAAGACCGATCTAGTATGATATTTTGATCATACAGTTGTCATAGAAACGATCGCTTCTAAATTGAGATACTCTATAAAAGTCTCTTGAGTTTTGAGCTAAAATATTCTATCATGGCTTTATATTAAAATGTATTCTAATCTATCCGCTTATCCGCACCAAATCATTTTCATAGCATTAACTATTTACTGTATCATTTATTCAAAGGTCAGAATACTTTTAATTTAAAATGAAACTAAGGTTCAATCTTGATAATTAATTAATAAAATCAAAATATTTTTCAGCTAGCTGCTGAGGCCTTAGTAGACTTTGCAAAAATTAAACTTAAAGTAAATTAAATCTAATTGAAATTCTTAAACCATATTTAAAATAAATAATACAAAGAAAGTTTATAAATTTTCAAAATTGACAGCTAACACAACTCGAGTTTGATAAAATATTATTTTTTCAGTTCATTGTCAACTTATTTGAGCCAATTTCAATGCCAGATCAGACAGAGTTAGGGTATTTCACATTAGATGTGTAAAAAACTTTTTATGGCTTGATTTGTTTCTTGTTCTTGCTATAATTTGTTGCTGTTGTCGTCTAACTCAGTTATTACTGTGTTTTTGCACCATTTGAATGAGTTAAGCTCATTTGATTTGATACTTTTAATGCGGCTTTTATATTCGCCAGTTGCCATTTATTGTTCATATTTTTCTAAGCGACCAACCAAAAACAAAAAAAATTCTTTTAGTTTTTCTTTTTCTGTTTTTCTGTTTTTTGTTTATTGTATTTGATACACAAAAAGTGTGATTAATGGAAACAAGCACCGGAGGCGATACAATATTATTGCTATGTTGATGTTTTTCACAACAAAGCAAAATAGAGAATGAGAAATTGTCACGGGCATGAGGACTAAAACTTTCGCTAGAATTAATCCAATGGGAAACCAGACTGGAACCAGATTTTATAGAATTCATGAGTAGAACAACTTGATTGTAAGGATTTCTGCTGTCACTGAATAACTTTGTCGAATCATTTTCAAAGTTACGCAGTAAAGTTGATTGTATCTTTTGAAAAGCGGAAATCTTCCTGACTTGGTTAAAAAAATTAATTGAACACCACTTCAAGGGAAACTTTTCAAAATTTCATTTCATTGAGATTGAGATGCAGATGATAATAGATAAATAATTAGAAATAATACGACACTCAATCAATTAAAATAATGTTAATGGTTATTTGTTAAAAAATGTTACTAATCGTTTTCTGTTATTAATTTAAAGTCCTGTCAAGAAACAGCTAAAAAGCAAAGAATTAAATATATATTTTTGTACACTGAATTTTGATAGCTTTCGTAAACTTGTAACTACCGGAAGAACTGAAATCAACCGAATTATATATGCACCATTTGTCGACCTGCAAAATAACAGTCAACAGGAGTAAAGCTGTTAAAGTACTTTAGATGGTTTCGGTTACACGTGAAATGTTGCCACTGAAATGTTGCTTGCAACATTTGGTGCCGGCTTTCTCTTAAGCACAAACTCGACACTCTTTCGTGCTCTTTCGTTTTTGGAAAGTGTTGAAATATGAGGGAGTTTGTGTATTGCAACAATAACTAGTAGATTTATGGCACAAAAATCAAAGAAGAAAATCATTTTGAAAGGCAAATCGATGGCAAAAAGACGCAAATTTGAACACTAAATAGAAAATCAGTGCGAAGATGCGGCTTAATTGTGGCTTTGTGGACAGAATAACATCGAGTTAGGTCCAAAGACATTTTTAATGATGCAGCTGTGGCTCAGCTGCTGATGATAAAGCTAACGATAACAATGATAATGATGATGATAATGATGCTCTTACTCGTAATGATGACGTTGCTAATGCAACATTAATGATGTTGCTAAAATATATGTGACAAGGCTACGCATTTAACTATGTTTGTTTGAATGTCTGTGAGTACTTACTCAAACCTTGTCCTTGGCTCAATTACCGCAAGCGGTTGTAGCAATTATGAAATCTTTAACCGAATAATCGCCCAGGAAAAGGACAAAGCCACAGGCTTCTGGTTGCCAGGTAATGGACCAAGTGATAGTGTAAATCATGCCCCATGACAGTGGCAATATCCCGACCGAACCGAGCCAAGTTTTTTGTAGGCCCCAGAAAAATTATACCATAACTACTAGCTGCTGCTTTGCCTTGGTTTTAGCTGTTGCTGTTGTATACCCTGTAAGTCCGTTAAATTAACTTAAGTGAATCTATTTCTCTATATTTCAAAACAATTTCAATGATTTTTTAGGTTTCCATTTCATAAAAAAATGTTATTCGAAAAATAAAACCTATATAAATTTCAGACATTCTTATTATTAACATCTATAATTTTATTTTAGCTAGATTTTGAATAAATAAACTGTGTTAGATTCTCTAAATGTTACAAAACTGTTTAAATTTTCAACATTTGTAGATTTTAAAAAGATCCAGGAAATTTGAAGACAATTTTGAAAAAAAATAAAGTTGTGATTAAGTGTCAACAAGTCGAAATATAGTTTTTTTTTAATATTTTCTCTGCCACTGCCGACAAATTCTTGCAAAAGAATCGCAAGCAGAAATTTTTGAATTTATTCCATAATTTTTGGCGAAATAATATTTTAACTAATCTGTTGGATTTAGTATACATTTCATTGTGATTAAAGCAAAAGTTATTCCGAAATAAGCTTTCACAGAAAAATAGTTACGCATCTGTTGAAAGTATTTATTTGAGTAAAAACATAAAAACATGTTTGTGATGATTAACAAAAAATGAAGAAAATTGTACAGTTGTCCATTTTGCTCATACTAACAGGGTAACTACGAGTCGAACTATCGGAGCAATGAACAGTCTTTCATGTTTTTCGAATAGGTTTTTGCTTGGGATTGGGTGTTAAGGGTTTAGTTGGCATTTGCAATAGCCCAGATGTAGATGAATGATAATAAAAAGAAGGCATTGTGTTTGGTCATTATACATGCCTCAAACGACTGCTCGTATCTGTCATGGTTAAGAGATATGCGTGACATAATTACAATGTGCCCAGCAATTACCAAAATAGTCGGACGGCTTGATTAATTACAGCTAACAGGTACACAGACGACATACAAACATGCACAAGTACTTACATATACATACACATATACATGCATACATATGTATACGAATATACACAATCGGTTGTAACTCGTGCATTTGACACCCAATGACAACAAACTGAGCAAATGACACGTCTTTGGTATAAGTTCCCTTTTGTTTAATTAGTCATTTTCTCAAGCTACTTACAGCTAATTCCTCTATAACAAAGTCCCAATTATTTCTGATTTCCTGTTTGTTGTCACAAAATCGTCATAAATGTGACTTTCATCGGCAAAATTTAATTACGGACTTTGATGAATAAATAATCCGACCTTTAGAAAAACTATTACCAAATCTTACAGATATAGAAGTGAAACAATTATATTTTGATTTGAACAATTTACTTAACAAATTTCTTTATTTCAACTATTATTTAAATCAAATAGAGTTTTTGCTCTAATAATCTTTGTATCAAAAATTATTGAAGTTAACATTAAATGTCAATAACGAAAAAACAAAAATTTAAAAAAAATTGCAATTCAGTTTACTTTGAAAAACATAATTTCAATTTTGTAAATACAAATTATAAAAATTACTTTTTAATTTATTAGTAAAAATCATAAATCATAATTATTTATTTTAGTTATTGATATGTTATTAAATTATACTATTACTTCGTTCATAATTATCATTAAAATTATTTTATCTCTATAAAATAAATGATTTTAAAAATCATTATCGTTAAGGTCGTAAGATTCTGAAGTTTAATTCTTATTTTATAATATATACTTTAATTTAGATCGATTAACAATAATAAATCGCTTAAGTCTTAATAAATGTATTTAAAAAATTGTAACATTTTAATAAAAATTAAAAATAGAATTTGTATTCGTTAAAATTTATTTCAAAATCATTCTCTGACTGTTAAATGCTTTTAAGATTCTTTAACAAATGTGATAAACAAATACTTGACAAATATGTGGTTATTAAAAAACATTGATACAAAATCACAAAAATTCCTGTGCTAATAGAACTTGCATATCTCGTCGACTTGTCAACAGATTCGAATGAAAGTTTGTACTGGTCTCGTTAAGGTAGAAATTAGAATAAGTTATTTATTTAGGAGGCTAACACACACGTACGCACACACACACACATACAGGTCAGGGGAGCATAAAAACAAGAATCCTGTCACGAAACCAAGTGACATCCAGGCATCAAAACTAAGTTCAATTTGCATTGCATTCAGATTTAGATGAGGGAAGAGGATAAGAGAATAATAGAAGGAATATATGTATATATGTATATTTATGCATATGTATGTATGTTTGAGGATACAAAATAGAGACCAAAAATGTGCATTGGTTTTGTGCAATGATTTGAATATTCGAGTAGTGCAAATCAACAACAAATTGAAAATTATTTGTCTGTCATGTTATTTATACATAACATACATACCAAAATAACTGAAGCTGTTGGTAGCATTACCAACACCCCCCCTCCCCCCCCCCCCCGTGATATTCCATCCCTTACTTCACTTCTTTCTATCTCCTTATGATTTATGTATTTGCTTTTTGTCATAGATGCTATGTCTCTAAAGTAAATGCAATCATTTAAATATGTATTTACACATTGTAGAAGGATGCGGCTTTTACTATTTTGCGGTGGCTTTTACTTTTTGGCCAAATACGAGAATGGACAACATTTTGGCCTGAAAGCCCAGTCCCAGTCCCAATACCCAATGCCCCATAAACAGGCCGCAGGACATGGCAAAAACCAAATCAAACCAAACCAAACCAAAACCAACTCGAACCAAGTTCGAACCGGCTTCAAACCATTACAACTCTCTCTCTTTTACTCCTTTTCTCTCTCTCTCTCTCGCTTTCTGTTGGCCAAACAATTTCATTTGGAGCAGTTAAGAGCATGCTTTGGGCCTTAACATAATTGCCTTCGAAATAGCCAAACAATTTGTCTGGCTTTTCTCTTGGCTAGTTCTCTATCTGTGTCTCGGTCTCTGTCTGTGTCACTGTGTCAGTATTCAGTATTCAGTATCTTCTACAGTATTTTTTTTCGACCCTTTGCTTCGATAAATTGTTGTTGCTTTTTGGGTCTTAAGCCCTTTGATTCTGGGGACTCATTCAATCAACAGGTGCAGCAGTCGACCTCACTTCTTATGAAAAGTGTTGATGAAAATATTGCAGGGAATATTTGAAAAATATTGAATTTATTTATCAATTGATATGCTTCAATTCTTGGTTGAAAAATATTGACTTTTTCTAAACTCCATATTAAATTAAAAACTAAGCAAATTTCTATACGGATTGCAGGGAATTCATGAGACTAAAGATATGTTAATAATAAATTATATATTTTCTTATGTCGAAAAATCGACAACTCGATTATTCCGAAAGGGATTTTTGAGTTCCTTAACTCGATCATTTTTTGATTAGCAATCGAGTTAATTGAATCGACAAGTTAAGGATCCCTCTAAGCATAAGAGTCGACAATATATTTAAACGAAAATTAATTAAATGCAGAATGCAGAATGAATTAAGAATCAAACCATGGTCAAAAAATGTTAGGTAAACTTGATATATCGGCATTATTTGGCTATATATCGACAACTCTTTGGTTGATTTCTAGATTTTGATATAAAACTCGATTCACTGTTTGGATTTACATGACTACTTTTCCTGCATTTAAATTTCATACTTTTAAACTTGAATGTGCACAATTGAGGCTATATCTCGAATTGCATATTGTCTGTATTTTTTCGAGCTCTCATTAAAGCAGAATTATTGTGCACAATTGAAAAAATAAAAGATTGTGGAAATCCTTATGCATTTTTCGTAATTAAAAATAACGAGAAGTCAACTGAAAATCGTCTTAAAAGATTTCCGATAAAATCAACAAAATGCACTTGAGGAATCTTCAATAACAATCAACAATTCAAGAAAATTATGCTTTAAATAATCTTTTGTAGATTTAAAGCCAACTCTCAACTTTGTGGAAACTGTTTCGATAATCCTTAAGTAAAGCTGCACTACCCGAAAACCAATTAAGAGTTTCTAATTTAATTTTAAGTGCCACAAAATGGAAATTAATAGTTTGAATAGACGAATCCATTGACGTCTTAGCTTATACACATACTATACTTATTCAATAAGTCATTTTGAGTGCATTAACGAATCGATTGAATATTATTCACATTATTTAATGGCAGCTTTGCAGCTTGAGCTGAGCTGCTTTGAGCCTGGCCAGGATAATGATAGCCGTAAATGTTGACAAAAGTTAAAGCCAACCTCCCGTCGTGCTCTCTGTGTCCCCCGCACAGTGGGCAAAGCTATGTGCTTGCCACATATTGTGGCAAATTATCATCATAAAGTCGTTTATTGAGACACCTTGGCCAAGGACTTATTAAATTCCATTTAAATGTTTTTTGAAGAGTGAGGAATGGTGCAGGAAGGACTGAAAAGGAGAGGGTGGAAATGTTGTTCAAATCACTTGTTAATTAAGTTTATTGCGGCACAGTTATTTGGATCGTCTGGCAAGTGTTTTTTTTTTTGGTTTGGTTTCGACTCGACTTGATGGGGTTGCCTGTCAAGGGCGGAAATCTAAGGGTGTAAGGGTGTAAGGATGGAGAGATAGGGTAGGTAGAATTCTGCTCGTTATTACTTGGGCTGTTGTGCACTTAAGTAGCCATAATAGTGTCATGCGTATGATAAATGATGGTCATGTTAACCACACAGTCGTATATAGGTGTGTGTGTGTGTGTGTGTGGGGTGGTGGGCGTAGTAGGCAGTAGGCGTGTCTCGTTAGCCACACAAAATGCGTGTATGCAATATGAGAAATCTCTTCAAAAACTTGCACAAAAGTGCATGCCCAATTTAAATGTCAAAAGCAAATGTCCTCAAACTATAACTCTCTCACTCACACTGTACATATATATATATATGTATATATAAATGTATATATATTGTGTGGGTGTGTGTGTTTGTGTGTTTGTGTGAGTGTTGCACTTCTCTGCCATGCAATTTATGAAAGTTTAATGATCGTGCGCGCGCAACATCATAAATTATGCTGTATAATGGGACAGAGCCTAGATGACACATAACACATCCTGGTCATCATACACACACACACAAGCACACACCAACACCCACACATTTACACGTCACTACGCTCAAAAGTGTCAATTTCTATTTGACAGACAGTTAGACAGAGATAGAGATGGAAAGGAAGTAAAAGAGAGAGACAGAGAGAGCGAGCGAGAGAATTTTCAAAATGAATTGTTTCTCAAGTTGTTGCCGTCAAGTAAATCAAATCTATTTTTACACATTCAGCGGCTACTTTCTTTTCCTTGTGGTTCTCTTCTCTTCTCTCTTCTCTCCTCTCTCCTCTCTCTCTCTACCCTGTCCTGTACTTCTACTCGCTACACGCCCACAGAGAGTGCTCCTTATACCCGTACCCGAAAGAAGTCACTAGGTATAACCAATATTGTTACGATTCTCTAATAATTATAAATATACATATAAAAACAAGATTTTTGTAAAGACTCAATCTTATTAAAACAATTTTTTCAATTTCGTAATTGTCTTAAATTTTCCTTAATTTATCAATAATAATACAAATTATTTCAATAAAAATTGTCAAATAATTTTTATTATACCCTGTGCCCATTGAAAATGGTCAAAAAGGGTATAATGTTTTTGTGAAATGTATGTAACAGGCAGAAGGAAGCATCTTATTCTTGATCAGTATCAACAGCCGAGCCGATTGAGCTACGTCCGTCTGTCTGTCCGTCCGTCTGTTCGTCTGTCCGTCTGTTTGAGTCAAAGGATCTCAGAGACCATAAGAGCTGGAGCTATCGGAGAGCCAGGGCACAGGGTATCCTACAGTCGAGCACACTCGACGATCGAAGCGAGTGTGAAAATCCATCAAGATTTGTCGAATCTATTCAAATCATAAGAGTACCATGTACTATGTACAGAGACAAATTTTCAGTTTTTAGCATAGATTTTAAAGAAAAAAAGTGGAAATTTGCTCAAAACTACTTTTTTACCCTAATTTTATCATCTGGAGTCAATAAAAAGCATAAATTTAAAATTTAAAATTTTTGAAAATTTTCAAAAAATTTAAAGGGGTTACTATGTAAAAATCGACAATTTTCGAGAAAAAAATTTTTGTCTCAGAATCAAAAAATTTAAATGCAAACTAAAAGTAGGGCTAATATTATGAATAATAAGACATTCCTCATGAAAATCGGGTGAGTTTTATTAAAGTTGTGCCCTTTGAAAGTCCAAAAAGTCAATATTTCTCATATATAGATCATTTTCAATAATTGACACTTTTTTTATTGTTTGAGCTATCTCAACCAATTTTATTATTGACAGAATCATACTTGTTTTCTGAAACTAACAATATTTTTAATTTTATTATTGTCTTTAAATGTTCCTTAATTTGTCAAGAATGATAAAAATTATTTAATTAAAATTTTTCAAATAGTATCGGTTAGTTTTTGGATGGTTTGAATTTCTATGACATTATATAATATGTATAACTATTTTTCTGTGAGTTCGTGAAGTATATAACTTTGCAGGCACATATAAAAAAAGAAATAAAATTCAAATGGTAATGAAATCTATAATATAATCCACATATTTTTGAATAAAATTTTGAAATATATTTGTATGAAAATCATATTTAAAAAAGTTGTTGATTCAATACACAGAAACACAATAAAGCTATAAGCTCTAGCTTAATGTATTTATTCTTTAATTTAAGGGATAAGAATAGAATTACATTTCCAACTTAAAGCTGCTAGTTTTCGATGAATTGAATTTTAGCTTTAAGCTGGATTTAATGCATTAACGGAATGCAATTAAGTTTGTCTAAGGCTCAAAGCCCGAGCGATTGGAATTAAAGCCGTCAAAATCAATTGTTTTAATTACAAAGTCGGCTAATTATAATTAATCCCTGTCGCATTGATTGGCCGGGTATATTGAAAACCAGCCAAAACGGAACTTGTGTACTTCCGAATGGACATTAAATACCATAGTTTGTTCAGCGACAAAATGTGTGACATATTACATAATAACTTTCGCATTTTTATCCCATTAACGTCATGGAATGGCAAAAATAATTGGACATTGTCATAATTTTGTAAGCAATTCTGATTGGAAGTTACGTGCGGAAGAGAAACAGAAAAGGAAACAGAAAAGGAAACAGAAAAGGAAGAAGAAAAAGAAAAAGAAATATAAATCGAATCTAAATCTGAAACTGAAGACAGATAACGCACCAATAAAAAAAATGGAAAGCAAAACAAATCGAAAATGGAAACAGGAGACTAGCCACCGCATAAAGACAAACGATAAACAAAGAGAATAATTGCAATTATTATAAAATATATTGATGCCGGAAATGTTATTCATTTCTATACACTAACAGAGAGTATCACGATTTTTTTGAAATTTTATAATACTCTTACAATAAACAAATAGATTTCTATCACTCTGACTACAATTGTTATCGAGGAGCTTTTCTGCTAGTTCTTTTCTTTTTCGCGGAGTTCAACTTTCTTTTAAATTTACTTTGGCCAGATTTCTCATCTCGTACTAGGAAAACGAATCCATGGAGCTTTTTATGTATTTTCTTTGGTCTTTCCAGAAAGAATCTTCAAGCTATGCAATTCACTCGATGTTATCGTTAATCAATCGGGATCAGCTCAATCTGCAACTTGATTAAGACTTAAAGGATTCCCCGAATATTTTAAGTGCTTATCAAACTGAAGTCTTGTCTCATCGCGACTTCTTATCGATGGCATCGGGTGAGATGCTGAGTTCATCGATTCTCCCCCCTAGCTGCAAACTCGACAATTCACATTCATCTCCTGCATAAAGTTAAACTAAAAAAAATATAAATTGGAAATAAGACATCAAAATTTTATTAATTATACTAAGACTTACCAATTTCAGTTGTTCTTGCAGCTACAGCAAAAACAACAACTACAACAACAGCAGTCAGAAAAAAATCACTCGTCCACTGACCCGATGCGAAACTGTCCCGAAAAATAAACAGAAGTTATAAATGGGATTTAAAAAACTTATTTCGTATACAAAAACTTACCATTTCTAGATAGTCCGAAATTATTATGTATTGTATTTTTGAAACTTCCTTTCACCACTGTAGCACGAAATTTTTCATCACCATTTTGCTTCACCATTTTTTCTATTAGTTTAACCAGATTTCACATGCTTTATGCGATATATATAGGCAAGTGCCAAGATCATCGTCAACTTTGATTGTACAAATATTTTTAACATTTTTCAGAAGGAGTTTAATATGTTCATGGAAACATTTAACGACGACTGTTAATCTAATGTTATTAGCATTAACAGATAGATGTTAAATTCAAAATTTGCCAAATAAATTCGTTGCCTACTTTGTATAATACTTTTTTAAATGGTAAACTTATGTTTATCAAATCTGGCGAATGTGTTGAATGAAGACAAACTCCACATCTGCTTAATGTTCAGTCCAAAAAAGTAGAAATAAATAGAAAGTAAATATCTTTCTTAAAAATTTACATTTATTTATTTTCTAACGGCATATATCTGAGAATATCGAAGTCAATAAAATGTAATGTACTTAATTTTGTAATATTTTAAACATTTACATTTTCACTTTGATTTGTGTGTGTTCATTTATGGCTTAGATATAGCTTAAGTTTTTTAAGTTTAAAAACAATAAATGTTATTTTTTAATAATAAAAAAAAAGCTTAATCTCCCATCGTAAATATTATGAAATTTGAAAATTTTCAAAAAAATGTAATTTAACTTTGTAGACTTAAAAAAGCATAGAGCGTATAGAATCTTCTTTATTTTTTTCTCAGTTGCAACTGCAATTGGTGTGTGTATCAATGTGTGTGTGTGTTGTGTGTATGTGTGTGTGAGTCTGCATTGAATTATTTAGTAAATGGTGTGCACGGCTTGTGTGTCAATGAATCAACGTGGTTAATGCAGCCCACTGAATGAAATTGCACAAAAATGTTGCCAAGGCAACAGCAACAGTAATTACAGCAACATCAGCAACAGCAGCAGCAGCAACAACAACAATAACAACAACAACAACATCAGCAGCAGCAACAACATCAACAACAAGAACAACAATGAAGGCAACAATTCCCTTTCATTTCTAATGGCCAATGAGGTAATTAGTGTGTTTCTTAAATACACATACTTATGCTACACATCTATATGTATGTATGTGTGTATGTATGTATGTATATATGTGTGTGTGTGTGTGTGTATGTGTATGTGCATCTGCATTGTATTTGCAACAGTAAATTACGTGAGCAAACTAAGCAAAGCTCGTTTTAATTAGAGGCCACTCGCTGCCACCTACAACGGCAACAACATTAATAACAACAACAAGAACAGCAACAGCAACAACAATAAGAAGAAAAACAACAACAACAACAGCAACAGCAGAAACAACAACGACGTCAACAAAACCACGTATTTCAAAAAACAACTGAAAAATCCAAAATAATTGTCACATGATTTGACTAAACTAACAAAAAAAAAAAAAAAAAAAACCAAGCGCGTGGAGACTGATCGACTAGCAGATGCCCTGTACATATATTCACATAGATACAAAGATGCACAGAATAATCCGCTGTTTATTTAAATAGCGCAAGCAAAAAAAAAAAAAACTTATAGACAAGTCGACTAGCAGATACCCTGTGATAAGTGTGACAGCAACATTAATTTATTTGTATATATGTATGTATGTACATATGTAAATGCCAAGACATGTTCAGAAGTGCTTTTAAAAGACGTCTTCATAGACTGATCGACTAGCAGATACCCTGTCTGCCAAGACATATACAAATAAAACCTCTTACTAAAATATATTAAGCCGATTTAAAATGTTACATAGAGCAAATACATGTACACAAGCAGTATATTTAGAAGGATCGACTAGAAGATACTCTGTAAAGAGGTGAACTCACATATACATACATGAGACTGAGAAGCTTGCATTGCTTCTAATTAAATCACGAGCAAAAAACGAACATTTGTTTTAGACTGCGCGACTAGCAGATACCCTGTAAATATGTCACATTTTTGGAAACGTTTATAAATTATTGTTTATCAATGTAATGGGTCATCAAAATTATTAAAAAAAATCCAAAAATGAATATGATAACATTGACATAATAAAATCAACATTTGTGAGAGATGGAGGGAGAGAGAGAGAGAGAGAGAGAGGGAGATTGCGATGAATTAAGGAAAGTGCGGCAAATGCGTTGAAATTTGCATTGCTCAGCGCAGTGTTGCGACCCATAGGAGACTCTTGGCGAGGAAAGAGAGGAGATGTAGGGACAGGAGAAGCAGGAGGAGCGGGAGATGCTACATAAGCTGCTTGTAGGAAACCACAAAGCTTTATGCCAGCGACACCAACGCGAAGAGGCAGCGACAAAGGGGGGTGGAAAAGAGAGAAGAGACGGACGCTGGGAGGAAAGGACACGAATGCCAAGCAGCTTATGAAAATCAAGATCAGCTCACAAAGCAAGCAAAGGTAAGGTGAAGAGAAGCGTGAGTGGAGAGGGGGAGTGGTAGAGGGGGAGTGGTTGAGGGGGAGTGGTAGAGGGGGAGTGGTAGAGGGGGATGGGTAGCCAAACTCCAGGCGTGCATAAAATGCTTTTAAGTGCCAGGAAAGCTGCCAAAGGGGGCGAGGGGAGGGGAGGGGAAAAGCTGGAACCACAGATAGAATCAGCAGAGGAAAAACCAAGAGCAAGCCAAAGTGGCGTCGCCATCAACATCATCATCATCATCAACATCATCAGCATCGTTCTGATCATCAGCCTTAAAATTCGTCGACTGCCACTTGAGGCGCCGTTGCACAGTGGGCGAAAACACCAATTTACCGGTATATTTAAACTACACATGCTTTACAAATTAATGTATTCACCTTAGTGTAATGTAAAATTTCTTAATACCCTTTCTTTATCCTGGTTTATCTTTATCCTGGTTTATTTGTCAGTAATTTTTGTGTTCTGAGTGCTATGAGTAGCTGATTAAATGTTAATTTTTGAGATTGAATATTTTTTTTAATTTTCGAAAAAATTAAGGGTATCCCTTAAAAATCGATTACTTGAGGCAATGAATTCAATTTGTAATTAAATGCATAATAAATTAAAAGGCCAGACCATAATCAAAAATACGCTTGAAAATCTGTTCAGCTTTAGCGAATTCAGGAAATTTTGATGTTGGTCTAATTTTTGAACTAGCAACTTTACAAGTCAAAGTTTACACGTGTATTTTATATTTACAACTACGGTTTCTTTTAGATATATATATATATATATATTATTTTTTTTTGAAAGCTCGATATATGGCCCACTGTGCAAAGACCGCAGAGCACGCATAATAGGCAACTGCAGCTGCCAAGCTCCTCACGGGCCTAGAGCCGGGTCTAAACCACTTGCAGTTGCGGTTACAGTCGCGCAACTTGGCTAATATCTACCCATTCCCCAAACCACCCACGACACCTTTTCTCCCCCTTCCCCTCTTCTCTCTCCAGCACCTCTACTCCAATTTAGCCTATTTCTCTTATTGGCTCTAATGTCAAGCACTTTTACCGCGAGCAGAGTCCCAAATTAGGTGCAATTCCGTCACGAGAAACAGTCAAAAGTCAAGTGCAAAATGATAACGGAACAAGAGGAACTCAGCATGCTCAACTTGAAGATACTCTGTGTTATAAAATATAAAAAAAAAATTATATATGTTATGCAAATGAAATTGACAAGAGTCGTCTGAAAAATCAAAGGAAAACAAATTCCAAAAAGCAAAACACGCACAACTTTAAGATACCCTGGGTACCACTGACTTAATTAAGTTTAATATTGCGTTATATTCATAAATATTTTATTTTTATTTGATTAATTTTATACCCTGTATATATTCTTGTAAAATTCAATTCAATTATTTATGACAAGTCAGCCAATAAATTGAATGAGTGAAATGGAATCTTACAGACCCAACAATCAAAAGATCAAAACAAAGTATGCTCGGCATAAGAAGTACCCTGCATTTTTTATAAAATTAATTTTATTTATTTTTGACAAGTAAAAACCTCTGACTTAAAATCTTTTTAAATTTCCGTTTAAAGATTTAAAATTTGTAATACTTAATTTTTAATGTTAGCTTCGTATTTGAATTTAACTTAAGCTTTAGCATAATGCTGACTTAAGCTTATGCTACCCCATTTTGTCATCAGTTTATGGATGTAGGGTATGCCGTAAAAAAATGTTTGAATTCAAAATTTAAATTACTTTTTGCGTTGGCGACAACAACCCGCAGCAGCACTCGTAGGCAGCCCAGTGTCTTTATCCTCTTCTCTCTTTCTCTCTCTCTCTCTCTCTTTCTATCTTCCTCCATATATCTCTCTTTCGCCTGGCCAAGATGCAAAACAGTTGTTGTTGCTGTTATTGCTATTGTTACTTCTGTTATTGTTGCATGCTGTAACTTGGCCTGCACGTCCTTGGCTCAGACTTGTTTGCCATAAGATTCACATGTTGGCTCTTGGCATCCATTTTCTCTCTGTGCTGTCATCATCAACGGAAATGACCGCGTGATAAAATTGTTCAAATGGCCACAGGCAAGTCACGACACAATCACGAGCTGCATTTGGACTCAAGTATGAGAGCCAAAAAAAAAAAAACAGATCAAAGCAACTGAAATTCGCATAGTATCACTTAAATTCACTTAAAGCTTTGAAAAGCACATTAAAGCTCAATGTGTGAGTTTTAAAACTTTATAAATTCAATGCAAGTCCCAACAGCCCATAAAATCAAATAATAACGGTTTTAGAAAAAAAACCTTAAGTCTTTTTGTTTTCTCTTAAAGCTTTGGCTACAGACTTCGAATATTCATTAAAAGCTTTTGCTAGTCGGAGACAATTCCACACACTTTTTGTAAGCGCACTTGATGATTTCATGTGCTTGAAAAGCTCCTTAGCTGAGCAATATATTGAACTTCATTTATATTCCCTCTGTCAACACAAGTTTAGGCCAAAACTTTTGCAAGCATAAAAGCTCTGTTGAAGATTCTATGTGCTTTAAAAGCTCATAGCTGAGTTATATATTGCACCTAATGAATATCGCCTCTGTCAACACAAGTTTAGGCCAAAAAGCTTACAACAGCTTTTGCAAGCATAAAAGCTTAGATGAAGATTCCATGTGCTTTCAAAGTTTATGTATATACTCAGCGATCAACAATTTTAAGCCTACTTCAATATTTGCATGTGCTTGCAAATCTCCTATTAAGAAGCTTTACTAATTTGAAATCGAATTTTGGTGGATTCATCAAGAAATCGAATACATTCACGTACACGTGCTCATATCTAGTCATCATCGTTTGGCTTTTCCTTTGGCTGTCTGTGCTGCATCTTGGCTGTAATTAATCGTTGTTGTCACTTGGCTTGGCCACTCGAGCGTCCATCCGTTTCATTGCCGACCAGTTTGGCCATTGAGTGGCAAGCCCTTTGTCCTTTGCTCCCTTTCTGCCTTTCTGCCTTTCAGCCTTTACTTTACTTTTCGGATTGCCTTTTGCAATTCGCAGTCACTTCTCTACCACATTTTGTATTTATCTACTTGATTCAGTTTTGCGGCGCTTTGGCCAGCTAATTTTTATCGTCTGCCTTTATGTGCATCACTTCACACCCAAAGAGTGTATTTCACAGATACTTTAAGCATTGTTCTACGGCTTAAAAGCTCTTTGTTTGGATTTGCGAAAAGGCCAGGAAGAGAGCGGTACCAAGCCAACACATAGAACCGAACTCATTCATTGCTCTCCAGCTTTAGCAATTATCTATATTTCTATAAAAAATAATTGAAAATTTTAATAAAGAATCACTTTTAAATAACATATTCGCGCACTTTACAGAATTGTGCTTAAAGAAATAGAAATAGAGGTGATTAAGTATATAAATATATAATCATGTGACATCCATAAACTGAGTTGTAACTCTTTTTTCAATATATACTCCAGGTCTCACTTAAGTAACTGAAAGATATTTTGACGAAAAAAAAAATTATATAAAATTGGAGAATATCTCTTAAATTCAGTAATTGAAGGATTGAATTTATGGTGTTATATGCCTTGACAGATCTTAAAGTCAATCGATGAGCAATTGTGACGACAATAAAGAGATGATTGATATTACAGTCTGAGAAACCTGTATTAGTAAATTTATAAGCTTAATACTTTATAGATTAGTACTCAGCTTTACAATACACTTTTAAATTATTATTTATATATTACCTATGTGTTAACTAAATCGACTCGATTTTAACTTTAACAAAATCTACAATCGAAAGAAGCAGTTTTAACAAACTTCTTGAATTTAGCACCACAAATGGATGAATTCGCATAGGTCAATCAACTAATTTAAACTTTCATTTAAAAGCTAAACATCAGCTGAGGATAAAGTTCTGATTTGAATGGCAATGTTAATGACATTTTCAACAAAGCCCGAACATGATATGTTAGGAGTGCAAGAACGAGAGAGAGAGAGAGAGAGAGAGATAGTGAAAGAGTGAGAGATATACAAAAGTGTGTGCCAGGCCTTATTTCATAAATGTTATGGCTCAAGACAAAGTTGTTGCAAAAGCTTTCAGGCAAAAGGTCGCCAGATTCAGTTCACACACAAACCATAAACTTAACTCAGAGCAAGACAAACGCATAAAGTGTTACAGTGTGAGAGACAGAAAGAGCTATAAGATGAAGAAGAAGAAGATGAGAAACAACAATGCCAATTATTATGCAGCTTCTTTTGTGTAAGGTGGAAAAGTTGCCGTGTACAGTTTATAAATTACGGTCGTACACGCAACTTAATCCGCTTTAATAGTTTTCCTCGCCTCGCACAGATTTCATCAAGAACTTGAACCGAAACTTTAATGGCCTCCAAAAAACAAAAAGAGACAGACAGAAAGAGAGAGAGCGCGAGCGTGCGAGAGAGCTAGAAATAGAGGACACACCTACACAGGCAATAACTATACCTAACCCAAAACTTGCACTGTGGGAATTTTCAGGTAAGAGCCAAATGACCGAAACACCAAAAACGGGAAAAGTAACAGCACTGGAAATTACTGAACTTTCAACACTAAATCCTTGAAAAAATCATGCCAAGTTGACGCAACTAAGAGATATCCTGTAGTTGTATTATAAATTATTTTGACATTTCCAGCATAGTTTAAAGGTCTTTTAAGTTGTCAGTCCATCAATTTTTAGCTCATAAAAATATATATATTTAAATATATATCTTTAGGATTAAAAGTCATTATAAGTTACTCCTGTAATTATTAACGTTTTTATTTAACTTAATATTTTTTATTCTGACCAAAAAAAGTCGACCAAAATACAATTGTATAGTATTAAAGTTATTTTACCAAAATATATATTAAATTTAAAACTGCAACGTAAAAGTTTTTTAAAGTTAATTTTTAGTGTAGCGAAAAAATCAACTAAATTTTTGAGCTATATGATTTATGATTATATTTGAAATTCTCTATATAATGATTTTTTCAATCATAATGAAATATTCCGATGTTGCTTAAATCTCTGTTTAAAAAATAGTTTTACCCAGTATCATATCAAAGATTCTAATCTCAATTTCTCAACTATCTGTCTTGATTTAGAAAGCGAATCGACCCTACTTTGATGAATTTCCTACGTTTGCTTTATATGTACTTTAATTTGCCAAGAGTTTATTCATTATGTGTGGATGTTGAATAGTTATAGTATGCGAGTGTATGCGAGTATGGTGAATGCATTCACAGTACTCTCGCTCTATTCGTATCTTAACAACGATGACTGCAACGATGGCTGCCAGTTTGCTTCCTGCCAGAGACTTTGGCGGGGTTTTGTGTTGTTGTTGTTGTTGTTTGTGCCAGTTTGTAAAGAGTCAGCGGCAGAGGGAGGGAAGGGAGGAAGACGTTTTGAGGGGGGTGGTGGTGGTTGGTATCACTGCATACATACGCTGTTTAGAAACGAATGTCTTCCGCTACCGGTGAAGTGCATACGCATTTAAGCAACAACAACAGACATACATTAATGTATGTATATATGTATATATATATATATATATACATATGTATGTACATATATATTTATATAACTTTGTGCGCTCAAGAGATGCATTTGGCAGCCGAGGCGTCGCATCTCTTTGGCTAAAAAGGGGAATGCACTTCGAATGACACCAATTTTAGCAGGTGCCAACAATTTAGTTATAAGCCCCAAGACCAAAGTCACCCTGTGCCCTTTAGGCTACTCTCATTCCAATCGAAGCAGAGAAACTACGATACGCCGATAATTAGATACCCTTACAATTTCAGTTTAAAATAAAAATTTGGAAATCCTTCTTTGAGATGCCCTGTACTAAATTTGAATACTAACTAATTTTTTAATTGTATAAATATAAAGCTAAAACAGTATAAAAATTATTTCTGAGAAACTTACAACAACTATGACTTCGGTTTAATTTTAACGACCTACATATTGAATTAGAATTATTTATAATAATAAGAGGAAATTATAGATTTAGATTGTTTGAAAAGCGACAAATGTGTATCAAGGATTTATTTAAAGTATGAGTTTTCATTTTGTACAATTTTAAATTTAAAACGCATAAGGCTAAAACAAATTTTACTGACTTATTTAAAATTAAAATATTACGAAAAAGATTTTCAAACAATATCAATATCGAGTGATCGTTCCAATCATAACTTTATGATATAGCATCCACTTATTATTAAATTTGGTGAGCATATAAATAAGAATTACATATTTTGTGAGTTTGCTTGAGGTATCTCAAAGTAATTCTTGATTACTTCATATGGCAGCGATATGATTTAATAGTAAAGTTTTAATGCATTTTCTGCAGATTGAATTTATTTTACATGAGATATTTTTTGCAAAAGACTTTTTTTGTGTTTACTTCGGTGATAAATTTCGGTACGTTCTAGTCGATACTCTACTTTATATGCTACCCTGCCGCTACCCTGTACTCTCCTTTACCCCACCCTTCTTCTTATCCTGCATTAACCTAATCTCCTTATCCTTAATAACCTTTTTGCCGCGGCTTCGGTTTGACTGCTGGCAGTTAAGATATCAGAGTGTCTCTGTCTCTGTCTCTCTCTCTCTCTATTTCCCTCTCTCTCTCTCTGTCTATCGCTATCTGCCTAGTTTCAGGCTTTCACAGTTTCAGAAAATCTTGAGCTGCGAGTGACAAGTGCCATGCAACTGCCATTCCAAAATTTGTTGAAGGCTTTAATAAAAGCTCAATTGGGATTTATCAACCGAACTTTAACTTAATTAATTGCAACTAATTAACTGCTTAACACGCCACAGTTGCAGCTGGCAAGCACTTAAAGTCGCTTAAGTAAAGGTTCTTTATGATTACTTTATCATTACTGGTCGAAACTCAGAATTAGTTTAAGAAAAATCAAAAATATATTAGACAAACAAAAAACTATTCATGTAGTTTAAATTAAAAAAATAGATTTACTTTAAAATGAATACAAATTAAAAGGTAATATTTTTGTCAAAATGAATTACTGTACCTAATATAATAATATAATATAACTCAACTTCATTGAGATAAATACCCTATAAGACATTTAAAAGAATTGCTTTCTCCGGATGGTTTTAAATTTGATTTGATTAAATCGTTGATTTTATTTTTGGTAAAAACCGAATTAAATTAAAATTAACAAATTGCGTATAGAATTGATTGGCAATTGTTAAAAACCCCTGTATAATGCTTTCAGCAAATGTTGTTCATCGAAATGGCATGCCCTATAAAATACAGGGTGCGTCGCTTATTACTCCCAAAAATTTTAATTGTGTTTTTGTTTGTTTGATTGCTTACTTTTTGGCTTCTCGGCTTTAAGATTGCCGAGTTCAAGCATGCCGACACATTTGGCAGGCATTGGTATACACACACATACACACACACGCACACACACACACACAGATATACACATTATGTGCATTATTGTTGAATTCTGTGAATGTGTGTGTGCGTTTTTTCTTTCCAAGCTGCGAAAAATTGTTATTGCGCTATCGACTTTTGTTTGCACTCTGAAAACATGAAATTGAAAGGAAGTAACTGCGTCACACACACACAATTGAATGGGCCATCAACATGCGGAATATGTGTATGTGTGTGTGTGTGTTTATGTGTTTATATGAGGCGTTTTGTTTTGAGACAAAAGTTGGCCGAGCGACTGGTGAGAATTATGAGTTAGTTGAATGCAATAAACTCGTGCACTCTTTAGTCATATATGTGTGTTGTTTAAGTGTGTGTGTGTGTGTGTGTGTGTGTGTGTGTATGTTTGTGTGTGTGAGTCTCTCACATGGAAATGCAGCCATTTAGACCCACACACACACACACACACATAAAAGGTTAAAGAGAAGCAGGCAAAGGAAAAGGCTTAGTTTAGTTCTCAGCGTGAGCTCTAACTTGACTCGTGACTCACGGCACGGCACGATACTTTTCTTGAGCACTTTCCAGTGCTTGCAATTTGCTTGAAATTTATTGCAATAAATGGGAAATTCCTATTTTAAGCTGTGCTATTCTCAAAAAAAGAAACGATCAAATTTAAAATTTTTTTTTTGTCATGCAAACTTTTTTCTACTCTTATTTTTATAGAAGTTTAGCAAGCTATCAAATAATTATCAAATTGACACAATTATTTGAAAATCATGGAAATATGTGCGGTGTTTTTCCAATTTCTTGTTTCAATTTTATAAAAAAATACTTGAATATTCTGAACTGTTTCCCTACTTTCATTGCCTAAAACTGTTTAAAATTTACATTTTTTTAAAATTATTTGATACACGTTTTCGTAACTTGTCTTTGAATATGGGCCTAAGTAAACAAAACACTAAATAAATTAAAAGCTTTCTCTCAACCTATCATTTATCGATATGAGTGCAAAAGCTATCGACAGCTCGTGATACGCTAAGCACGGGCTCATCTCTAGCGTCCGCAGATGACGAAAATTTAACAACGCAACAGTGCAAAATAATTGCAAGCACACAACATTTTTCTTTAGCACGATGCAGACCAAACACAGACACACACACACACACACAGGCATACACACACACACACACACACACACACACACACACAGGCATACGCACACACCATTATGGCGTATAATGCAACATAGTTTGCACTTTCACCCGACAACGTCGTCAACGGCGGCGACGCGACGTCAGCGACTGTTGCGATGGCGCATGCTGAATGCTTCCTGACTGTCAGACGTCCGCCGCACAGTGGGTCACACACACACACACACACACGCACACACACAGACGCAGTCACACATACTCAACCAACTTAGTTGTGCCCTAAACTGGCGCAGAAAACAACTTCGCACAGTGGGCAATTTTGTCATTTTCCTTAAGCTGCTTTTGTTGACAAGTCATATACGTTTTTTTTAAATCATTTTTTGTGTGTATATAAAATTAAATCTGCATATATAACACTCATTGTCCTTACTGACTGACAACTAACTGAGAACCCAAACGATAAGAGCCAGAAGAGTGCAATTTTTAAACAACATAAATAATATGGTTAGTTAGTTATGGTTAATAAGTCATAGTTTGTCTTTCTTGCATTAGTAATTATGAAAAAGTTGTTGTTTATTTTGACATTAACAAGATTGTGTATTGTTATTTTCAGTCGGTCGAAATTTGGTTTGAATAAAACTAAAAAATAATCTCGTGATTTTTTCTTTTTACATTGTGTCTAAATTTTGTGAAAATATCATATACATAGATTTAATTTATTTACATAGTTTTATTATTCGATTTAAGCCAACGTAATTAAGAACTGGGAAAAATTTGCTAAAATTGATTTGTGAGATTTTAAAAGTCTGAAGTAAAGATTCATTCTTGTTTTTGCCAAACTGTCAACTTTTTTAATATGAATTTGGCTTTCACATTTGCATCGATTTTCAAAAATAAACATCATTACGAAATTTGAAAATACTCTCTACTTTCTTAACAGCTGCAATAGTTTTGCATTCTATTAAAATAAATATTATTGGCACGATTTCGGGCCTGTTGTCCCATAGTGCGTTGGCAGAGGCAACGCGTCGCCTGTAATGAAGCAAATTTGCTTAATTGCGTCGCTGCGCCAAACAAAAATATTGCACATACGCACCGTAAGCCCAAGCCCAAACAGGGAGTGTCACCTCAAGAGAGAGAGAGAGAGAGAGAGGTGGGTGAAATAGGAGAGTAAGGTTAAGGCGTTTGGGGCAGGGGGCAGATTGAGGAGTGGTTTAAAACTTTCACATTGCATTGCAGGAAGTGTTGCAACATTTCGCGGAAGTGAGAAACATGCACACAAAATGCAACCAAGCAGCAAATGTGCCACACACACACACACACACACAGAGGTTGAGTGCGTGTGCGTGTGTGTGTGCATCTTCTTGTTGTTGCCAAGCTGCTAGGTAGCATAAGAAGTGGAAGTTTAAGCTATTGCCATAAGCATGAGCTCACATAAAGTGCGTTGTTGTATTAACCGATTTGTGAAGTTCATTTGACTTTTGGCATGGGGCATGTGGCATGTGGCATGTAGCATGTAGCCTGATGGGATGATGTTATGATGGTGCATGTGCCACAGCGCCATTGAGAAATGAGCGCAGCGCACGCCATTCAAAAATTGCATTGCATACTTTTTAACAGCAAAAACTGGCAAAAGGTCAACCTCTGTTTTGTACCATACAAATCAACTCTCTGTGATGTGTTTTTCCGTATTATGCACAGATGTTTATCAAACTGAATTAAATGAATATATATTTGTGCCAGTAATCTTATCAAACCTCTTATCGCATTTAATTAAACATGGCTGTAATGAAATGATAGCTTCATATTTATTTAATTCAAATCATTTATGATACATCAACACCAAGATTTTAAGTAAATTAAGTAAATTAAAATAAAACTAATAAAATTTACATTTCAACAATAATAAATAAATTATTTAAGATAGTAATTTAAAAAATATAAATATATGAATTCAAATTTAAAGCGAAGAAGATGATTTCATTTTCTCAATAACTTCTATTTTCCTTAATTATTTTAAAGCTATGATTTATATATTTGCTCTCTCTCAATTCGTCAACAGAGTTATGGAGCTATTATATTTATCATTAATTTTATTAAGCCGCTGAAGTTTAGATCTATGAGCAATTTAATAAATACCTAAAACTTCTTTATTTTGGTTAAGCTACAAAATGTTTATATTTAATGCTTAAAAGCTAAAGTAATCTAACAGCAACTTTGAAATAGTGGTCGAATACTTTTCAAATGCAAGTCAACCTAAGAATGATTCAAGAAAGTCAAAATAAATAGCTTCTATTTTTATTTGTATCGCTCTCATTACTCAATAGCTGGAAAATGATTTTTTGATTGTTAGGCAAAATTAAAAATGTATTACAGTTTCCCAATATAAATCCACTGGGAAGAAGGAAAAAAGGAAGGTGCTTCGCTTATTTCTATTATGAGCCATCAATCAAATAGCCAGCAGGGCAATAAGCCTTACGGAGAGCGCGAAAGGGAGAGATAGACAGACAGAAAGAGAGAGAAGAGAGAGAGAGAGGAGTGCAGTCGAATCAATCAGCCCCTTGGCGCGGTTTCGTATCGCGCCATTAAATCAGAGCTTAAATATCAGTTTATTGCCGGTGATTTTATGTGGGCGTACACGGACAGAAGGAGGCGCATGGGCGTGGCCCAAAATGTTCTACATACAATATGTACAATTGACTGAGCTCGGATTGCTCGTAAAAACTGAAATGTTGCGGCCTGTTAATTTTTATGCTACCGGCTTAAATCATCTATCCACTTGCCTAACAATATTTACACTGTGAAAAATAACCAAGTAAATCAAAATGAATAATGATAATATATTTATATTTATTGTGTCAACGATTACTGCATTTCTCTATAATTTAAATGAAACATCTTATTATTTCTTTAGGTTTTCTATTTAGTATTCAAATTTGGAAGAAGAAAAAAAGTAAAAGTAAATAAATAGTTTTTAATGAGTATACAAACATTTTTATATATATTTTTTTTTAAGCTATATCTACTTAAGATATTTTTAATAATTTTTAAAAATTTTTATGAGATTCCTTTTTTTTATTTGCAATCGTACATCAAATCCCCTGTCAAGTTAAACCCAATTTGGTGCAGTGCAATATTAAAGTGTCTGTGTGCTTTGCTCTAACTTTGGGTCTATATACTAACAGTTGACATAGCTCGAACGTTCCTGATTAATTTTTGAGCTAAGCGAATAGCTATGAGAATAACTTAATCGTGAGGAAACTCTGTGTCCTTTGATTACTCGAATTATAAGCTTAAATCAATTAGTTTGTCTGGTTTCTCTTTCAGAAATCCAATAAGTCAATTTGACAACATTTGACCAAGTTGTATGCAAAAGAGTAATATACATAATTATTTATTTATTTAATTTGACATCTAAATAAATGTTGTAATAAAATATAAGTAATTGATTTTGAGAAAATATATTTTCCTTTTGAAATTTTCGAATATGTCGTTCAGTTGTTAGAAATGCAGGAAGACATAAGTGATAGTTATCTACTTGTAATTGACAGGAGTTTAAAACTAAAGTTTTCGTTTTCTATTCAAAACGGCCTGTCCACTCTGCGCTGAGGTGCTGCCAACTTGTGCAATGGAAGCTTTAAGTTGGGGTCAATTAACAAAATAAGTTGATAGAGAAGCAACCACTTAGTTAAATTTATGTTGCACTTCAATGTGCTCCTATTGTTCTAATTTGTAGCTGATGGAGACAATTTAGTATTAAATGTCGTATGTGTGTGTGTGTGTGTGGATTAATTTATAGCCAAAATGCACGTGGCCCATTGTCTGGGATGACAAATGGCTTAAAGCTCCTGTGAGCGCAACAGTTTTACGTGCTCATCTCAAGGCAGCCGCATTGAACCGTAACCATGACCTCAGTCATCCAACCCAATGACCTCAAAATAGGCAAAACCCCTAGACAGAGAAAGAGAGAGAGAGAGAGAGAGAGAGGGAGATTGAGCGGGGAGAAGCAAAGTTAAAGTTCAAAGCGCCGGCATCCAGTTAAATTTGTCCAAAACTATTTTAACGAAAGCATTATACGAAAGTCAAAAGAAGTATGAGAAAAATGACAACGCTGCACTATGGGGCAATTTGCTAAAGTTGCTGCCAAAAATCTATAACACGGGTGTGAAACTGAAAATATGTATTACATGTTTAAAAATTTATTTGTAAATTGATTCTTTAAAAAAAGGTCGATTTAAAAACTCTAGCCAAATTTCAAGATACACAGATCTAAATGGAAACCAAGAAAGTGCGAAAAAAAATATATGGATATATGTGAAACATTTTCCGTAAATTACTTTAATCAATTCTTGATTGAGTAATTGCAAAATGTCAACGATAGATTCGATTTTTGTCAACAACTTTAGGCAAATGTGCCATAGTGCGGTGCCTGGCAGACAGTTGGGTGGGGGGTTGAGGTTGGGGGTGGTTTGAAGGGCGGGGGTGGGTGTATTTCAGTTGATTGACAAGCGACAGGCTGCGAGCAATGTCATTCACTCCAAAAACAAGCAATGGGTGTGCAGAATGTTGAAATGAATCCAGAATCCTGAATACTGAATCTGAAACGGAATCGGAATCGGAAACTCTGCCGGGCACTGGCTGAGAAGGGGTTTCGAGTAGGTTGGCGTGGTTGGAGGGGAGAACGGGGAGAGTTGGCATTCGTCTGCTACTAGTTGAAATACTTTGCCGACATTTGCATACAAATAATTTGCATTTTCAAAACTTCACTTGCCACTGAGCGAGAAAAAAGAGAGCGCGAGAGAGACGCGCACGTTTTGTGGGCGTGTGCAATACTACGCTCCACCCCCTCCCCCCCCTCCGCTGTCTATGACCACCCCTCCCCACCCTCTGGGCAGCATCTAAAACTCAGCTTAACAATTGAAATTGAATCAGAAACAAAATCAGCATTCGAGCCACAAGTAAATGAAAGAGTCGCCTCTTGGTTTCATTCCGCACTGCCACCTTCCATCCCTCCACCCCTCTACCCCCCTCTCTACCGACCCACCCTCCCTCTGGAGCCCTTTTTGGTATAAGGGTGGGGTGCTGCCTGTTACCGCCCACAAATCACTAGAAATCATTTCGCATTCAACATCGGGCGTCAAAAGCAATTCAAATGCTTAAAAACTCATTTGAATACCGCAGGAAAAACGCTCAGAATTGCGGTTTTCTTTTTTTTATGTTAACTTTATTTTCTTAACGCTCTTTTTGGAAGCATCGTTGAGACCAAAATGTCGGTTACACAAGTTTGTGTCTAGTTCACGAAAACCTCAAAATACCAACTGCAACTTTAATGCACTTTCTCAAGGCTTCTACAGTTGGTCAAGTAATTGTTTTGACCAAATAAAAATTCGAAAATTATACTCTACAAAATGAAATATACACTCATTTTCTGTGTCCATTTTTCTTACTTTTTTTATACAATGGTTTTACATTTTTCTATAAATAAAATACAAATATGTAAATATTCTATGCAATAAAAATTTATATACATTTTCCGGGTTGTTATATACTTTTGTTACTTTATATAAATGCTTTTCAAATTGTTGAAGCTTTTATTTATTTATTTATATTTCTTTTCTTCACAATTTGTAAATTTTGCGCTACAATCTTCACACCTGAACCTTTCCATATTTCTTTTGCATTTCTTTATTAGCTAAATCCTTTTTTCTTTCTTCTCCTTTTCCTTAGGCAAAGTTTTCTTGAAAAGTTTACAAAGTCAGCTTTTCCTTTTTGGTCAGGTTTTTTTTGGCAAATTTGCCGGCAAAAATGCTTGAAAAGTGCTAAAAACAGACAAAAGTCAACTTGTTATTAGGTTATCCCATCGATTTACATATTCAATCTATCATTTATAGTCATGGCCTATAGTCTATATTTAGGAAAATATGTTTACTCTAAGCTGAACCCTTGGAAACTGTTGCAGTGCAAGCTGAAGTGATTCTCCGAAGTCTGAATACTCTATAAATTTCACGACTAAATTTAAAATTAAAACTTTGTCTAACTTAATATGTTGTCAATCAATGGAGTATAGAGCAAATTTAATTATAATTCATGTCCTCAAAAAAATACATCAACTTTTAAAATAACTTGGATCAAGTAAAGATTTTAAAAGATACACTTGAGTCAGAATTTATATTTGATTTTAGGTAATATGATTTTGAAATATTCTAAAATTAAAAAATATTTTTATACTCTCCAAAAATTTACACGCACTATATTGTAAAGGCTATTTGTCAGTTAAGTTAAGTTGTATTTACAGGGTATTTTGTAGTTGCACAACGTGAAGTGTTCAAAATGTGCTTTGTCTTTTGGCACTAAGCTTGAGTCAAAGAAAGCGGAATAGGAATTTGAATTTGAATTGGAATTGGAATTGAAATGGAAAGGAGGTCGTCGTTAGTTCGGTCTGGCGGTTACACAAACAAAGGGGAGGGGCGGAAAATAATTTAAGCCACTAGTTTGTCTGAGATACAATGGCTAATTGGGATTAAGAGCGATAGAGACGAATACCGATTAGAGTTAGACGACTGTTGATGAGGAGACGACAATTTCTGGGCTGCAACAATTCGCAACAATAAAGCACGAAATCCATTAGAGATCAAAGCCATTAAAGTGGCCGAAAAGGAAAACAGGACAGGACAGAACAGATCAGGATTGAACAAGATAGGAACACAATGACGCACTATGGGGCATCACCCATAAAAACCTTGCAAAATGTGCAAGCTAGCAAGAATCCGAAAAACTTTGAAAAAATTACGTTTTTTTTTCGAAAAAAAAATATATATAATAACA
This sequence comes from Drosophila rellima, assembly GCA_035043635.1. Taxonomy (NCBI): domain Eukaryota; kingdom Metazoa; phylum Arthropoda; class Insecta; order Diptera; family Drosophilidae; genus Drosophila; species Drosophila rellima. The sequence goes on along the minus strand of JAWNMV010000302.1, from coordinate 3,796,589 downwards.
AATATATTTTTACATTTTCTGTCAAAACTGTGAACTGTAAATACAATAAATACTACACAATATTTCTCTAAATTTTGAGTATTTATCAAATTTTTTTGTAAATAAAACACACAACATACTTTTGAGCTTTAACTCCATATTTTTGAGGCCCAAATTAAATTTTGGATATAGTTTTGAAATGTTATTACAGTTTTTGAAAATTTACAGCATGTTTATTATTTTTATTAATTTTATTTTTTTAAAAGAAATGTTTTTTAAAATATCAGGTTTGTCAAAAATGATGTGAATAACTTCCAAGTCTAAACAAATTCAGATTCAAATTGCCTTTGTAATAAAAATAGAGTATTTTATTGAAAATAAATATATAGATATATATATAGATTTGTAACAGGCAGAATATTTGTATAATTTTTGTTTAAATTTTTAATTTCCAAAAAAATATGTACAGGGTCTCTTAACAGTCGAGTAGGCTTTGCTACAACTGAAATTTACATTTGTGGGTTCGAATCCCGGACTTATATTTTATTTAATGCTTGTCTCACTTTTATTGCACATTTTCGTTGTCAACAAAATATGTACAGGGTCTCTTTGCAGTCGAGCAGCCATTGCTACAACCGAAAATGAGAAATGGTCCCACTGTGCAACGCTCACGTAGTCCACGCTGATAGCATCATTTTGTGCCATAAGTAGTCCACTGATATTCGAGGGCCAAAAGGGAGCTAACGGGCCAAAAGGAGTGAAGGGGGTGGGGCAAACGTGTGGGCATTAGGGAGCAGCACAACGTGTGGTGGTTTGTGTGGGTCAAAATCGTGTAATAACCACACACAAAAATTGTCTGTCAGCTTCGAGCGAAGTCGCCGTTTCAGCCATAGATAGAGCCATAAACAGATGCGTGATTTCCATTAAAATATAATGGAAATTCAATGTATCGAGATTAAGCCAAAACACACCCACACACACGCACACAGTTAGATAGATAGAGAGATAGAGATTTTGCTTTGGGGCGACGTGAAATCATAAACAAAGCAAATGCCAGAATTCGAGCTTGGCCCATTGGCATTGGCAAGAGAGAGCAATGCAACACGTACTATCTTACCATGGCCAAAAGGGCTCACCGACATCATCTCGCATGGCCATGACTATCAAATACAAAAACCTGATGCAGAACAAACAGCACAGCCAGCTTCTGGGCCTTTCCAACTGAGGTCTCTTGGCCTGGTTTAGGCAGCGCCAATGGCCAGTCATGTTGTGCTCTTGGCCAAAAGCAGCATCAGCACCAATTGTCTCTCTCTCCCTCTATCTCTGTATGCGTTGGTGTGTATGGGTGTGTGTGTGTGTGTGTGTGCACATGTTTTTGGCCAACAACGCCTGTGATTATGGCCAGCAAGTTGATTTGCCCAGCACTTAAAGCATTGCCAACAATTTAACAGCAAAATTCGATTAAAGGCTTCGTGTTACATTTCCACAATTTAATATGGCTTTCGATTCTCCAAATATCTTGAAATCGATTCAGACTAAGCTATTATTATCCCTATTTTTGTGACAGCTCCGTCCTCCATATTCACTTGAATTGCTTTACGAACTCCAAAATAGAAATTTATTCACTCGCAAAACAAAAGTTTTTGAAACTATTTAAATACTCATGATCACAAGTCAAGTTTGGTTATTATCTTTTTACTTACTATCAAAATCTTCATGTCCTCCATGTTCACAATTTCTAAACGAAATTTAATACGGGCAATTATTATTTTCAGTTAATTATGTAAGTATGTTTCGCATTTGGCGAGGAAACCAATTAAACGACGGACGATCATAAACAACAACATTAACAAAATAATAAGCAAAGAAACAAAATAGATGGACAAAATGGGCAAAGAAAAAATACATATATATATATAGAAATTTGTTAATTGGGCCAAACATTAAAATGTGTGAATTTATTTAGGCGAGTAACAACAACGAAAATGCAAGTTGACAACAGAACAGAACGGAACAATAAAAGGCAGAAGAAGGAAGCAAGAAAGGAGAAAAGACCGCAGAAGACAAATCCAACATGGGTCGCAGCCTTTTCACATAATTATTAACAGAAATTAAATGTCAAGCAGTCGCCAGTTGTGCAACCCTTATTTGCAACCCAACTCAACCCCCTTCAACCCCCTTTAATCATTCCCACGAAACTCCAGCTTCAGTTGCTTTAAGCCATGTTTTACGCTAAAACAAAAGAAAGAAATTTGAAAATAAACTGCGCAAATACGAATATTTAATGCCCTATAAATTAAGCACAAAATTAATTTTCTTTTTTTTTTCGTTTATGTAACATCTGTATTAAGAGTATTAATCAATAGTTCTATATGAATACAGCCAAGGAATCTGTCTGATTTCCATTTATTTGCTAACTATAACCATTAGCAACAGCTGTACAAATTTTTCCGGAATTATCTTCACACAGATGAACTCGATTCTTTGGTTTCTTAACAAAACATAGACAAGCGATGTGTCAGAACTTAGAACTGAGATCGTTTAGGTATAAAATGAAACTTTATTATTAAATTATAATTCTTGGATTTGGATTTATTTGCTAACTAGAAATATAGGCAGTAGCTGTACCAAATTTCCTTGAACCAACTGCACTCAGAGTGGAGTTCTCTGAGGTATGAAATGGAACTCTTTTATTAAATAATTGTTCTATACAACTAGAGTCAAACCACTTGTCTAATTTCATGTAATATGCTAACTTTAACCCTAAACAGCAGCTGTACCAAACTTTCTTGAAATAACTTCACACACAGCTGAGTTATCTGAGGTATTCGAAGGATACTATATACATACATATGTATGGTTAAAGCTCAAACAGGTCTCTGTACTCGAACTTGTACGCATATAATAAATAATTAGCATTTGGGGTAGCAGTGGCCTTAACACATTTTACGACAACATTTTAATACCCGTTAGGCAAAAGGGCATTAAAAAAGGGCCTAAAGAGTTGGCAGGTTACAGTTTCTGGTTGAGTTCGGGGAACTTCGGGGGTATTCGGGGTGCTTCGGGGAACTTCGGGACTTCGGTCGTCTGCTCTGATTTGTGGCTGACGAGCGAAGCTGAAAATGTTTGGCCGCAATATTTTTCTTGGCCTTGCCTACAGTCTGTTTTCGGTTAACTGTTTACATAATGCGAGCGTAGCATTAAAACCCGTTAAGTAATTATTTGGGCCGCTTTTGGCTTTGACGGCTGGGGCTTTAGCTTGGCCCAAAACAAATGTGCGGGTCTCCCAAACTTTATAAAGTGCACGACAAAGTCGGCAACATTTTACGCACTCTGTAAATTAATTGATTATGTTTTGTCGGTTGAAGGGGGAAAACCAAACACCTTTTCCGCTAAACTCCTGGCATTTTCCGCTCTGTCTAACATTTTTTGCGCCTCTTTGTCCTTGTCTCGTCTCACATATAATTGACCGCAAGTGAGTTGTCCTTGCCACAATTACACAACTGCTAACTGACTTTCTAACCAACTCTTTTTTAGCCCTACAAAATAAGGAACAACAAAAACTGTTCAGCTCTTAAATCAGCGTTGATTTATAGCGACTTCTGGTCGAGCTCTTGATTTATTTGGCCTCTTATTTGAGCTGAGTGACCCACAATTTTCGACACATAAATTGAATTTGAAATTGAAATCGAGTTTATAGTTAATGGATTGTACTTGGAATGTAATGTAATATTTAACATGCTCTCTTCAAAGCAAGAATTAAATATTACGCCTTAAGGTTGACCTTCTTTATTTGGAAATACTTTCATATATATATGAATACTTTTTACTTTTTTATTTCTTAACTGTAACTGATAATTCAAAAAAATTAAGAACTAAAGAGAGAGAGCTTAAAGCTTTATTTTATTATTTAGTTAATAATTCTAAAAATCTTTTTTTAGCTTAAAGTGCTTTTTTTCTTTAAATAATTGTAAATAAATTAGAGAGAGCTTTAAGCTTTCAAAAAGATTTTCTTTTCTATTGAGTTAAAGCTCTCTCTTTTTTTCTCTATCACTATTGATTTAACTATTAAGCTATAACGGTTAAAGGGACACTTTTCATTAAATCGCAGACTTTAAATCAATTTTTATTATTATATATAAATGTTAAAATTAAAACTGGAAAAATAGAAAAAAAAAATAAAAGGTTATCGTAATTAATTTTAGAGTTATTAATTATTATATGATTAATATAATATTTTTAATTTATTAATGTCATAAAATGACACCAACAAAAAAAATTCAGTATTGAATGAAAATGAAAAACAATACGACATACGAAGTCAGATATGAAAATGGGAGAAGAAAGAGATGAACGAGTGGGAAGAACGAGTTTGGAAGATGGAGAATGTAATATATACCGTGTCCATGTGGAGTACGATCAGCTTTGGGCAATGGAGACTCAAGTTAAATGCTTTACAAATTGCTTCAAGTTGCAAAGAAAATTCAATAGCCACAAGAGTTGTCTGCCGTCCCCCCAAAAACCACAAGACTCTACATCTCTCTATATCTCACACACACACACACACACACACACACACACACACTATCTCCATCCCACTCTCTATCTATCTTTATCTCTATCTCTATCTCTATCTCTATCTCTATCTCTATCTCTATCTCTATCTGTGTCTTTGTGCATGATTCCGGATGTCTGGCTATCTATGCCGCTGGCACAAAAACTGTTGTTGCCTGGTCCATGGAATCGTTGCTGTTGCTGTTGCTGTTTTGCCGGCATATTGCGTATACGCACTGCCTGCCAGCCGACAAGAACGACAAGGACAATGAGGGACTTCTGCAATCAAGCGGGCGCCGCAGCTAGCGTTTATTGCTCTTGAGGCCTTAAATTAAAAACCAATTAGTAACATCTGTTGACCATGTTTCCACCACGTCAGCTGCCGTTGCTTCATCATCATCATTTTCAGCATCATCATCATCCACAATATCATCAGCATCCGTTGAGCCTTTAGCCTTGTGCATCCTTTTCCCAATTTTTTCGTAATTTTCCCAATTTCGTAATTCGTCTCTAATTCCTAATTCGAAAATTTGTAATTCGACAAGCTGTTTTTGCTATTTTGCCTCTTGTTTAGAGCTGCTGCTTTTTGGCCATGTTTTGTGGTTATGCCATATGTCATCTGAGCCCTCTCTTTTTCGCACTCTCCCCCTCTCCCTCTCTCTTGCTCTCTTCTAGCTCAGCTGAGTAATGACATTGCCAAACTCAAGTGTCGATAATTGAGCACAAATCAAGATAAATATACGTTCCTATGAGCCTAATAAATATGCTCAATTAATGGCCTCAGTTTTTGCCATTCAAATTACCCAAGGCAGCTCCTGCTGAGACTACTCGTATCTTGGATCTATTACCTTAAATTCTAGGTGATAATCTGTCAGCAATTATTTTATATAAATTCATGGCTTCAAGGAATACTTAACACACAATCAAGTGATACATTTTGTAGCTTGATTTTAGCATTTGTTTTCGTTTTATATTGTCGTTCTATAAAACTCTTCAGCACATTTTAACATATTGCAAAATAGTTATCAAATTTTTGGTTTCTATTCCAATAACTCCGAATGACCAAATTAAAAAATGAAAATTATCTTTTTATTTAAAAAAGAAAATTGTTAAAATAAACTCACACCAAATAAATGTATCCCAATTTCCTAGCTTACTTTTTTCGAATTTTATTGCAATCACTATAAAAACATTAAAAATTAAATATTTTAAACATTAAATGATATTTTATTATAGAATACTTTTATACAATGCATGAATTGATTTAATTTCATTTCATTAAATCATTTCGAGCTAAAATAGAGAGAGATAATGGAGAAAACGAGTAGATGGAAATTTTTATATAATAAAAACAATTTTTCCGAGTTTACAATAGGAAAATTGAACAAAAAAAAATATACAATTTTTTTCAACGCATTTTTAAACGAAACCGAATATTTTGGAAACCTTTTGTCTGCGCTGAAAGCCAAATATTTTTTAAAATTTAACGAAAACATTAAATATAACCAAATCCATTTAAAATGGCTTACAATTAAATTATTTTCGAATCATATTTATTATATTGTCAAAAAACTTATTTAAAATTTATTTTTTAACAATTTCTACCTTTTAAGAAAAATATTCGGAATTTTCAAAACCGTTTCCTTCGCTCAGTGTAATTATGCAAAGACATTTTAAAACATATGTAATCAAATTAAATATTTCTTAAGGACCTGCCCAGAGGCATAGAAACCAATAATAGCTGATAATACGGAGAATATTCTAAAAATAGCTACAGTGCGTCATAATCTCTGGCCCCATCGACGAAAAAAATGTGGCCCTCTGGGGTATAAAAGAAAAGTATAATTAAACGGATTAAGTGAGCGTCAAGCGGGTGGCAACGAGTGCCACTTTTGACGCCAGCGGCCATTTTGATGCCTGAGTGGCAACGGATTCTTTTTTTCATTTTGCACTGATTACGCAACACACACACACACACACACACACACACATGCCAATCACACATTCATAAACGCACCCCTGGGGATAGGCGCCCCTTTGTTTTCGAGGGGGTGACGGCTTTACTTGAAACAAGAAAGAAAACAGTCGACATAACAACGCCGAAACCTTAATACCCTTACAAATTTTAATAAATATTTTTGTTGTCTTTCAGTGTCTGAATATTTTCGGACAGATTTGTTGATAAGTAAAGTATGTCGAACGAAATCAAATTCATTTTTTACTAACTGAATTGGGTTTAACAATTTAAAAGAATTAGTTTATATTTTCTTTTACTTTTTTGGCACAGAAAATTTCTAAGTGTGAGTAGCTCTAAGTATATTTTGAATAACTGTTAACATACTCATACTTTAAGCGAATTTGATTAAAATATTAAAAAAAAAAGTTTTATTTTTATTTTAACTGTTTTATCAAAAAAAAAAAAACAATTTTATTTGATTTGCTATTAATATCTTGAAAACTGATTTCTTATACCAACTTTATTTTATAGCAGTTAGTTTTATTTTAAGCAAATTTGATCAGATTGTGCATATATTTTTTTATTTCACGAAAAACACTGTAAATATGTATATGGAGTGAGCCACGCCTACTTCAATACTCTACATATTTCGCAACACAATTATAATACTCACTTCAAGAGTATAAAAATATGTAAAGTCGTCTGAAGAGTCGAGTCGCAGCTGTTAATTACGTTAGAGCGTGCAGCGAGAAAGGAAGAGAGAGAGAGAGAGAGAGAGAGGGTGAGACAGAGAGAGACAGAACGACATATAACCACACAAAAGCCCATGGCAAGTGGCGTCTAACAACCGCCTTGTGTCAAAACATTAAAGTGCAAAATTAACTGACATGCGGCGTCCATTTCGTGCCAAACGTGCCACCAAAACACTCAACTCCCCCCGCCCCAGCCGCCACCCACTCCCCTTCCTCTCACCAACCTCCAGCCTATGTACCTCTCCCTCTGCCCAACTGTTCCCCAACTACTACCCATCTGCCCCTTTGCCCATACTTCGTGCCTCATCTGCATTCCCATAACATTTCAACTGTATACAGTGCTCAAAAAAAAGAAATAAATAAATAAGAATATTTGTTTTAAAAATGTATTTTTTAAATAGGACAATTGTAAGATAAATATATAAATAAAAACCAAAAAATATATAAGATTAAGTGGTTCGAAAATCAAGATATTTTCTTTATGTTTAAGAAGTTTTAATGCTCGTCTTTAAATTTTAGAGATTTCTCAAAACTAAGAACTTTGCTTTAAAGGTTTTAAAATTCCGATTTTTGTCTCAACGCTAAACAAACTTTTTTTCCAGTGTACTATGCTTGTACATTTTTGCTTAATAGTTGTTGTTGCCGGGTCGACATTTGATGCCTTGAAATATGTATCTTTTCTTGTTGTTGTTGTTGCTGTTGTTGTTGTTGTTACTGTTGTTACTGTTGTTGTTAGCATTTCATGCGTTGGGCCACTTAACGATCATAAATTGCATGATATTTTAGATATGCGACAAGTGCCGGGCCAACCCAAGAATTTCCATCTGGTCTACGCCGCGTATACGTAATGCGACATCTGAATAATTCCAGTTGCCAAAACGATAACAATTTGAGCAACATGTGTAATAATTGCACTAAAAGTATTATCAACATTTTTTCGGACAACTGAAATTAGAATTATTAAACAAAATAGTAAATAAAAATTATATCTGTTGGCTTTAGAAGTTTTAATGACAAGAGATAAAATTAGAACAGCTCAGAAAATAAAAGCGCAATATAAAAAAAGCGTATGGCTGAAAAAGTATTAAATTTCATGTTCATAGTTTATAGTTTCTTAACTGCAGCGGGTGAATATATAAATACATATTAAATTTTATCACTCATACGTCATGTTGTACATACATGCGAGCAGTTAAAGGAAAGGGGACATTTTTGTAAGCACATGAATTTTAATGCCACAGCTAAAGCTCAATCGAGCGAAATATTGAGAATTACAAAATGGGCTCATGTGCATAAAATTAAATGCCACCACAGAAGCACGAGGCACCACCGCATCACCGCACCACCGCACCACGACCAGGACGACACCGCATTGAGAAACCACCAGAAGAGCAGCCACTTTTGGGCCAAATTGAGCGCACCACCGCAGTTCGAATTTGTCTCTTCTTCTTTTTATCTCTCTCTGTCTCTCTTTCATTTTTCAACACTCTCAAGCTTTGCACACACTAAACACACTACGTGTGTGTGTGTGTGTGTGTGTGTGTGTGTGTGTGTGTGTGTGTGTGTGTTAATATTGACTTGCTACTTTAACGGAAATTGGGTTAAATGGAGCAAAGCGGAGATTGTCTCCTTGGTGAAATTGCATTTGAATTAAATCAGCAGGCAATCTGCAGTCCATATTTTCTCTGACACGCCCCCCTCCGCTTCCGCCTCCTGCACTCACCAGACGATAACTTTTTTTCCAAACCCTTCCTTCATTTCCCCAAAGCCAAATGCTCAGTGGGCTACCAATTATGGGTATTAGTGGTTAATAAGTCACAGTGTCCTCAATTGCATGCAAACTTACTAATTGAACAGGCTTTGGTTCAACTGAGAGGTTGGCGGACGCAAGGGCCAAGGGAGGAGTGGATAGGGAAGAGAGGAGAGAGAGGAGAGCAGAGGAGAGCAGAGTGTCGGCAACTGGAAAAAGGCAAAAGGGCAAAGTGGGTGAAGTGGGAAAGAGACGGAAACTGAGTGGTATGGAATGCTGACAAGGCACATCACTTCAATTAAATCGATGCAAATGTGCAAAGCTTAAATTCAAAAGACAAGGGAATGATTTCTACTTGAATGACACAGATAAATGAAGAGAGGAAAAGATAGATAACAGAGTGAGTAGATGGAAAGATAGATAGATACCGAGATAGATAGATAGATAGATAGATAGATAGATAGATAGATAGATAGATAGATAGATAGATAGATAGATAGATAGATAGATAGATAGATAGATAGATAGATAGATAGATAGATAGATAGATAGATAGATAGATAGATAGATAGATAGATAGATAGATAGATAGATAGATAGATAGATAGATAGATAGATAGATAGATAGATAGATAGATAGATAGATAGATAGATAGATAGATAGATAGATAGATAGATAGATAGATAGATAGATAGATAGATAGATAGATAGATAGATAGATAGATAGATAGATAGATAGATAGATAGATAGATAGATAGATAGATAGATAGATAGATAGATAGATAGATAGATAGATAGATAGATAGATAGATAGATAGATAGATAGATAGATAGATAGATAGATAGATAGATAGATAGATAGATAGATAGATAGATAGATAGATAGATAGATAGATAGATAGATGGAAAGTTTAGATATACAAATTCAAAGAAGACAGAAAATAAAATACATTTCTAGAGGTAAATAGATAGAGAATAAGATAGTAGATAGATAATGTAGATAAGTGAAAATATGGATATCTATATAGACAACTGTGTAGATATATAAATAATGTGATATAAGATAAGACAGATAGATAGATAACTATAGATATATAGAGAGAGATATAGAGAGATGGATAAATATACTTTCCATATAAATCGATAGACAGATAAAAGATAGATAACATAGATAAAATATAGTACAAATAATATGATAAATTTAAAACAAAAATATAGATAAAAATTCTGAGTGAATGCAAAGCTAATTAAATATATCTTTAATTGAATAATCATAATATAATATTTAAAAAATAATAATAAATCGAATTAAATACATTTTTCTTAATAGATATGTAAACATTTGTATTAATAGATATGTGTTTCAACAGATACAGGATAATATTAAGTAATTGTAGCTCGTCGATAGATAACAGATATGAAAACTTCAATATTTGCAAATTCTTGTAGAGAGTTGTCCAAAATTTGAACCATCAATTGATTGTCACACATTTCTTGGCAATGATCTGCAAATCTGCAGCCTTAATATCCTTGGACTTGCCATTTAATTGGCATTTTCATTAGCCAAGTCATCTTAAGCTTTAGCTGCGACCAATTCGCCAACGCACTCTATCTCTGCCTTTCTCTCTCTCTCTTTTCTCTGTCTCTCTCTCTCACACAAACAGTTGTCTCTTTCTGTAGCCATTAATTGCTTTTTTGCGTTTATGCCCAAGATTATTCTCATTTTCACTTTTCACCTGGCCCCCCGTTCTCACCCGACCTCCGACCCGATCCGACCCCGTGGCTGCCCGTTTAATAAACCCGACGCTTTACAACACTCCGGCAACTTTCCGGGAGCAGCAACTTTTTGGCAACTTAACAACAATTTTTGGTTATGCAAACTTGCAACTTTTCCAACCAACGCACGAAGGCAACGTTGCCCAGATCTCAGCTAGCAAGCTAGCAGCACCTAGCTTCAGTTTCCTCAATCGTTGTACAGTGGCCAAAAATGTATATCAAATATATGTAAAAAAAAATAATAATAAAAATAATTAAATTATATTTTAAGATTGAAAGATAGTTCTGCAATCCGTATAATTTAATTCCGCAATTATTATAATCAGCTCATTTTTTTAACAGCAGACAATTTAATCATGTCAAAATATGTTCTTAGTACAGTTCTTTTCTATATTTTTTACTGATTCTAAAAATTTGCTTGACCAATTGATAGGGAATTTATATAAAACCCTAATAAATATTTGCAATCAATATTCAAATTGCACAAATGATGTCAAATCAAAAACCTTTTTAAAATAAATATATATGTATATATAGATCACTCTCTGGATCATTTCGATTTTGAATATCACTTACTTATTTCTTCAAAACGTATCTTACCATTGCAAAATATAGCATACTTTGTGGGGCAATTTTTGGTATTATTTGTTAATTTAAAACATATGCTCAACGAATTTTCCGATAGATCAATCTACAATCTCAATAAGAAATAGCTCAAGAAGTATATCATATATAATTTGAAAAAGAGTTTAAGAATTGAAAATCAATTTACATGCTCAAAGGGACAAATTTGAAATAACGTTAAAGAAATTCTACTGATGCTGGGAATATTTGAAATACCAAATAATTTGGGCTATAATAAAAACAGAGCACAAATAATTTGTCAATTACAAAAACAAAAATTAATAATGTCGTCAAATTGTTTTTGTCAAAATAAAATGGACTTCAAGGAAAATAAAATTATGTTATTTATTAAATATTTATTATTGGATTCACAAGCGATTCTGTATTGTGTTGTACTGAAGAAATGTGTAAATTAAAAAATTAAAATTAATATAAAATTGTTGAAAATTTTCAAGCAATTTATAATGTATTTTAGGCAATTTGCTCCACAGTGCGTGCCAACCTGCAGCACACAAAAGTTTGGAGTTTTACGCGGTTAATGCTGAGAAGCCGAAAACTCGTTGCATGTGACGCAGTAATTTATGTGTAACCTGCACCAATAACAACAACAATAACAACAACAACCTGGTGAGCAACAACACCTTGGCAAGGACGCGTCTGCCTCAGCCTCAGTCTCTTCCTCTTCCTCTTCCTCATTCTCATTCTCATCCGTATCGCAATCGCAGTCTGAATCCCCAATCCCCAATCCCTATCGCAAACGTTCTCAACGTATTTATGGCCATTATTTGCGTGCCAGTCGAAAAAAAAAAACTTTACACTCTGGTCACATGGGGCAATGCCAAAGGTCATGACTCTGTTCATTGGACCAATAACAACTCAGCCACGGGCTTCAATTTGCCGCATTTTGAAATCTCAACCTTCTGATATTAGTTTCGCAACGTTTTCTGTTTTTGTTTCTGACACTGAAAACTCGTCAATTGTATTTTGAGTTCCTTTTAAAACTGTGTCAATATAATTGAAACGGGTTTTCTATAACTCTAAAGCAAAAGTTTTTCTGCAAATACACAAAATGACCTTTAATTATTCACAGTAATTTAATATTTAAATTTTATTAAATTTTAACTAAAATTAAATTTCATTACATTACTACAACTATTAGATAGATATTCCATTTTCAGATACTAATAACAGAAGTTTGTTAAATTTTTAAAATCTATATCTTAAGGCAAAAATTTATTATAACCAATTTATTGTAAAATAAAAAGAAGCAAGTTTAAAGTACTATTTTATTTTATTTTATTTAATATTATATTATGTCATATGAAGTTGATTGCAAGTTAAAACTTAAAATTAAAAAAGGCTTTGCAAATTTAATACATTACAAAAAAAAAAGTTCTACCATATGCAAAATTTTAAAGTTAAAGTCAAAGGCTTTGAATGGATCAGAAAACTTGGTTTTGGTAACAAAAAAAAAGGCAATTTTGTGGCCTAGTAAAATTATAACAATTTTTTTGATTAAAAGCTTAAAACTATTTATCAACATAAAAAAAACAAACTTTTTTATTTAATAATATTCATTTGAGACTGTTTATTTGAAGTGCTTAGTAATTGTTGAAAATAAAGTTATATTTATAAAATCTTTAGTTGAGAGAAAGTACAAATCTTTGAATAGAATATAAGAGAAGAATATAAATTACAGACCTGCCTCAAGTAAGTGCTTAACTATAACACTCTATTATGCACACACACACACACACACACATATATATATGTTAGTATATCTATTAGGTGCAAATTTGATTTGCTGTACAACGCATTTTGCAGTTTTTTGAATTGAAAATTAAACTGTCTAATAAATAATTTAGATGGAAAAGTCGCAGTTACTGTGACGTCCATTCATAACAACGAACGCCAACGAAGTTCAAGTCACTTTTCTCACACTCTGTGTGTGTGCGGGTGTGTGTGTGTAGCATGTCTGCTTCCGGTGTCGAAAGTTGTGTGTGTGTGTGTGTGTGTGTGTGTGTGTGTGCGGTTGGTTGCCTGCGGTTTGCCTGTTGTCTAAATTAAATTATAGCTGACACCACGCGGACCCCGAAAGACCCAAAGACTTCCTAAACTTGGGCAAAGGAAAGAGCATGGGTATCCAGGGGGGGGTGGGGGCGGTGGTGTGAATTGTGAATTGTGAAGGTGTGCTGCTGTTTGCCCCCCCCACCGCCCCTTTTACCTGTCTCCGCCCAGAGTTGAGTGCGGCTTGCATTTGTCTGCCACGGGCTTTTCTTGATTTTTTCCCTTTTTTGTTAAGCCGTAAAATTGTTGTGCAAAATTTATAAGTAAATTGCTTTTTATTTTGCGCTAAGTAAACCACTGAAAAGCTGTTTAGTCTCGCGAAGTGTTGGCAAAATACTTTCGGCGGCTTGTGCACATATAGTTGGGTCCGTTTCGTCGGCTTCTCCGGCTTGTTTCGCCATTTTTGCAGTTAGGGTTTGTTACGGCGGGTGTAACCCCAAAATTGCCAGCCAGCCAGCCAGCCAGCTTCCTTCCTTCCGGTATGGCCTTACTTCCAACTAGAGATGGTCGCCTCTCAGCACAAAAATAACTTTAGGCCAGGCATCGTGACGATTATCAATTTTTTTAAATTAATTAAAAAATGTAAATAGTTTTTAATATCTATTCATACATTTTAAAAAGTTATCTGTTTTAATTTTGAGCAAAAATTATGTATCCTTTCACACCCAAGAAAAAAGGGCATCTCAGTTTATCCACTCATTATTTTACGTTACTTCTTATTTAATTAAAAAAAAACAAATATTGTAGAAAATAAATATATGGTTTTCCAAAACAAGGGGTACTTTCATTTATTTATTCATCAGGATAATTTTTAATTGTTTAAATACAAAATTTATTCTGTTGCAGCAAAAAGAGGATAACTCAGTTTTTTCATTCGGGTAGATTACTTTTATGGAGTGCGATTTAAAAAAAAATTATATTTATGAAAAACAAAAATACAACTAAATTATTATGCTGTTACACACAAAATGTGTACTGGCATTTTAATATTTATCTAGGTTACTTTTGTGGGGACTTTTTTGTTACTATTAATAATTCTAATTTGCGATAAAAAAAAAACCGAGTCTTGTGGGTAGGAAAGACTTCACGCGACCATCTCCAGTCTTAACACCTAACTAAGTTGAAGCACAAGTTGAGAGTGGATAGCGAGTGGTGCAGGAAGCAGGGGACAGGGGATGGAGGAAGGTGCCAGGTAACCGCGCAAATGCTTGGCATGCAAGTATTTTGCGTTTTTGAAGCATGTTCCTGTTGTGCTGAAAGTGACGTTAAAAGGTTTATCCCGCTGCAGATTCAGTTACAGTTTGGCGTACAAATTTTAAGTCAACGGATTAAGTGATGCACTCTACTAAGCAGCAGCTAGACAAGTTTTGCCTACTCCAAGCCAATTTCAAGTATTTCGTTTCGAAGTAGAAAAGCATCCATCAGGAGAATTGTTCAGTTGCCTGCCCGCAATGTCCATTTAAAGGATTTGGAGTTAAGAGCTGCTAAGAAATGATAATAGTTATTTATACATAATTGAATTTTTAAATTCACAGAGATTTGTATATATTATGATAAAGAAATGATTAAAAGGAGTTTAAAAATGATATTGAGAAGTAAAATAGATTTATGATAAATTTCTATGGATTCTTCCTCGACTTTGGGTCTTATAAAATAATTTTATTCATATTTATTATTAACTCATTTAACTTAATCATTTAACTTAATTTCTTAATCATCAAACACTTTTGATGTACAGTAGAGACATTCAGTACAATTTCTAAATTTGTACCTAAATTAATAAAAAACAGTCCAAATAGTATAGATCGAATTTAACTATTTTCTGCGCTTCTTGTTATTTTTCTTGTCTTGGAACTGCGGCAAGTCGGCGCAAAAGAGAATCTAAAAGTGAATATAGGTAAGTTAGATGAACTTTATACTTTTATTGAACTTATTTAACTCGTACTCACCGATTGTGCCCAGCCAGCGAATTTGCCATGTAGCTGCTGGAAATGTTGCGCAACCTCGTCATAGATCTTATTGGTAAGATTCTCTTTGTTGGCCAAATGCGGTAGGTAATGTCGCTGTGCGATCTTATAAATATGCGTATCAATGGGCACAGATTCCAAATGGCCCAGGGACATAAGACAGATGCAGTCGGCCACCTTGTAACCAATGCCAGACAGTTTAACCAAAGCCTCACGTGCCTCAGCATAAGGCATTTGACGTAGCTGTTCAAACCAAGCATTGCCGCCAAAATTTTGAATCTGTTGCAGCGAGCGTGTTATATACTTGGCACGATATCCAAATTTGGCAGCACGCAATTCCTTATCAAGTTGATTGCCATTAAGTTCACTGAGCGCCTGTAGTGTGGGAAATGTATAAACAGTCTGGCCGTGAAAATGTCCAATCTTGCGACCGTAGGACGCACAAAACGATTCAATCATTGACGATATGCTACATGTTAAAGAAGGAAAAACAATTCAGTATCGAATCAACAGGTGTCTCTGTTTCATTTTGGAATGTTTAAAGGCAGCCGTCAGCTTACCGTTTGATATGGTTATTTTGGCTGCACAGAAAGGAAATGATGTTCTCCAGCGGATCCTGGGACAACATGCGCACCGGCTTGCCCACAAACTTGGCAAACTGTTCATCGGCCTGCAACCAAGCAGCTTGTTCCTGTTCCAAATCAAATTCAGCGCGCAGATAGTCACTAAGCAGGGAATTAAAGTCATGCTCCTGGTTGTCTGCATCCGCATGGGCTTCGTAGGAAATGTGCTCGCTTTCTGGTGTCAGCACCCAATACGTATTTAAGGCGACGCCGCTATATTTTATTTGCGGCTCATCACATAATTTGCGCCAGCTAATATGTAAACATTATCGATTTGCACTGCAAGCGAATTCTTATGCTTACCGAAAGCTTTGACCGCCGAGCAGCGTGCGTTCCAGATCGCATACATTGGCAGCTAAGCTAATTTTTCCGCATTGTTTTATAATTTTTGCCATTTGAATGTTTAAATTGCAAATCAAAAGTAAAATGCGCGTCCAGCTGTTTCATTGCCGATAACCTGCTCCAAACCTATCGCCAGGACAGCATTTGCGATATTTGCCAAAACGATAACAATAATAACGCGCTCGATAGTTTTTGTGTTGGGTGCGTGTCGAGCCTTGGCTGCGGATATCGTGCGTATTAAATACTAAGCTAAATACTAATTTTAAGTATCGTATTCAAGTTGTAAATATTAGGCAAATATACAATAAAATACTGCTGAGCAAAAGTTCTGACAATGTATTTCCATTAAATAAATTTATGCTCCTAATGACATTCTTATAAATATTGATTGTGGTATTTTCATATGCATACGGACGTGCTCGAATAATCGTTTTGTGCGCTTGCTTGCGTCACGCACTCATCTCTAGTTTGAATTGACACAGCTACATGGAAATAACTTGTATTTAGTATTTAAAACAAAGATTGTGAAGCAGCAGCAGCCTCACACATCATATACAGGGGCTTAAAGGCACAACACATAGAAGGGCTATTCAAGCGCACGCAACATATACACTATTATGTCCGGCAATATCAACAATTATTCAACTCTAATGTAAGTAGAGCGCAAAAACCGCCAAGAAAGTTAAAGCAATATGTGAATAAATATTTGTATACGGTCTTTCAAAAGGCATGCAACGAATCGCGGATACGGCGAACAGCCGCAGGCACAAGCGGAGGCTCTTAGAAATATGCAAAAACTGCCGCAAATTATCGGTGACTCCGGCGTGCAACTGGGACACAGGTAAAAATGGCAATAATTCTACATACAGTTGGTCCAGTAATTGTTTTGACAATAACAAATGCATATATATGTTTTTTTTTAATTTTTAAATACAGTTAAACCCAATGAATGTGAATATTTGTGTACTTAGAACTATGTACAATATTTAATAATATTTTTCAAAACAATTACTTGACCTACTGTATTTAGTAATCTATACAAATTATATAAAACTCGTGATTTTTCTAGCATCGATGATCGCGAAAAGGCAATTGTGGATAACATAAATGCGGATCAGAATGCAGTAACACATCTCAAGTATATAAATTCCGAGCGAGATTTATCGCTGCCGCTGGACAAGCAAAATAAAGTGCTGGACAAATATCTGGACAGTCAAGAGGATGGTTAGCTTAAACTAAACTAGTGTATTCATTTAATTGAGATGATTTAAAGCTTGTGACTTGTGATTTAAACAGATGTATCGCTGAGGAAATATCTGGTGTTTGGCGTCCAATGGGTATCGCTGGTCACCGAGAATCTGCTCAGTCATCCGTTTATTGTGCTGCGGCGCCAGTGTCAAGTTTACAATGCCTCACAACGCTATCATTTGCATCCGTTTCAATTGCTGCCCAGCATTGTGCATCTGCATCGACGTCAGGGCGTGACAACGCTATGGAAAGGTCTTGGCAGCTGTCTACTCGTCCGTGGCATGACGCTGGCCATTGATGATGTTATCTGCAAGGCAACAAGCTGGCCAAAAGATGTCGATAGCCGTACAACACTCAAGCGCTTTGGCCAGCATATACTCCTCAAATGGTCGGCAGTTAAAAATGATCTACAAACTAATAGCTATATAATTATTATGAATTTATTCCTACAGCATCAGCATTGGCCTCGTTGTGCCCTTCTATGCGGCGTCGCTCGTTGAAACCGTGCAGAGCGACATTGCCAGTGAGAAGCCCGGTTTGTTGGACGTCTTTCGGGAGGGCAGTCTGCGTTTATTCTATTGGAGTTCACCGCAAAAGGGTCGCATGTTGCCGGCGTGGGCGTTAATTGGTCCCAGCGTGTCCATGGGCATTACCAAATATCTGTTTAGCCTCGTTATACGGGGCGTATCCTCAAGGATAATGCGTCGTCGTCTCACACAGAAGCAGGAACAGCGCGGCGCCAAGTTTCGCGATGATACGCTGGAGCATCAGAATGCGGAAATCTATGCGAGCTTAATTGCCATGCTGACCACTGAGGTGTTATTCTTTCCCTTTGAGACCATACTCCATCGATTGCAATTGCAAGGCACTCGGACGATCATTGATAATCTGGATAATGGTTATGCGGTTGTGCCGATCTTAACCAATTATCAGGGAGCCATTGACTGTTATCGCACCACGCTGCTGTCGGAGGGATTCGGTGGCCTGTATAAAGGATTTGGTGCAATGATTTTGCAATTTGCCGCGCACGTTGCTGTTATTAAACTAACCAAATGGGTGGTTGGCCAAATTACGGAATGTATTTCGAATCGACCGCCAGCACGCATTGTTCAATATTATAATCTGGATCGTGGTGTTGGTGCTGGAGTTGCTGGCAATTCAAATTCAACGACCATCTCGCCGAGCATCTCCAGCACCGAGCTCGATGTTCACAGCGTCGGACAGAATTCGCTTGATTAGCTTTTTCTGTTCGCACAATTTTCCAAAATTTAATGTACGATTTGCCAATGCCAACGTCTCTCGACAATTCTCGATTGATCGAAGCAATTCAGAGCCGGCAAGTTTTTATGTTTCGTTTTACATTTTGCTGTGATAACTTCCGCACTCGCCCAAGCGGCGAGTCTTATGTTTTTCATATATACACAAATATATATGCTTTATATTTTTTTCCCCCTGCCTTCTTCCGATCAACCACAATAAAGTTTAGCCAAGAATGTTATTTATTGAGAACTGATAAACAAAAAAACAAAAAAAAAGATTCACCAAATTGTTTTAACAATGTTATTTTTTTTTTTTGCCAAATTTCACAGATAAAATATAAATTATAAAAAATTTTCGAAACCCCAAGAAAGTTAAATTAAAAAAATGTTTTGCTCTAAATTTACAAAATGTTTTTCGAATATTTTATGGAGGGGCGTTCTAAATATTCATGCTGGGATGTGATCTAAAGATGAAAGAGATTGAATTAATATCTTCAGTTTTATCAAATCACTTTCAACTCTTTGTGGTGAGAAATACATAATTTCCTTCCAACATTTTCAGTATATCGGAATAGTATATCCCTAAGAAAATTTACAAAATTTCAATAGAAAAACTTAAAAATTGAAGATTCTAGAAGAAAAAGAAAACTACAATTGATTTTGGCTTTACGTTTTTATCGTGTTAAGTTTATCCAGTTTCTATACATTATACAACAAAAGTGAAAACAAGTCGAAGGCGAAGGGCATTACTCCGGCTTATAGGTGATGGTCTCATCCTTGAAGTTATGCACCTGATCATACCAGATGTCCTCGGGCGCATCCTCAGTCTCATAGAGAGTGGGAAACGGTGGCGCATCCTTGGGCCGGCGCAGTGGAAGAATTGTGTCGTAAATGTAGACGAGGCCATTTGTGGAGCCGGGCACAGCGCTGCCCTGGACCCACATCACATTGTACTTGGTGTTGATGCGCCAAATGCGCAGACCTTTGATGATGCGCCAACGATTGCCCATGTGACCGGGCATCTTTGTGCCCGGCCAGACGCGACCCTTCTCGCCGCCGCCGCCAATATTGCCAGCACGACGATGTGTCTTGGTCACGCCATGAGAGGCGGGCATGCCCTTGAATCCATGACGCTTCACAACGCCCTGGAAGCCATGATCGACGCTGTAACAGAAGAAGTGATTAATGATAAGGGAGTGTATTAAACTGTTGACGTTCTGAACTCACGTCTTGCCGCGCACATCAACAAACTCGCCGACACGAAAGTGTCCCACATTGAGGGGCGTACCAGGCGCCAGTGCTGCCTGAGGCGAGACAATGAATCTGGCCAGATTCTTTGTGGGCATGACACCCGAGTCTTTAAAGATGCCGCAATACTCTTTGGTCAAGAGCGCCGGGTTTGTGCACTCGGCGCCGACGACAACACAACCGAATCTATTCAAATGCTGCATTTTGGGTCGCTGGGCCGGACGATACTCCTCCGGTGGTATATACTTGATCACATGATTATCAACCACCTGCAGCAATGTGGTGCGCACCCGTTCCCCATTCTTTAGCCACAACGGATACTGTCCAATCTTGCGAGCAACTAAACCGCAACGTCGCACATTTGGCGTCCAGGGCGCCGCATCTGTGGACGGCGCTTCGGGTGTCTTGATCAGTTGCTTCTGCTCATAGGTCTGTACGCCCTTAATTAACGCCGGAACGCCGTAGGTGTCGTGGACAATTTCCTTGATAAAGCTGCGATTCTCGTCCGTGACGAAGTCGTCTGTTTGCTGCCAATGACAAATAAATATACACAGTTGGTCAAGTGTACGAATATATCTTGGCCTGACTGTTGCGGTTGACATTTTTCTTTGTCGAAGCGCTTACTTGACACACTGTATATGCATTATATGGCAGCAGCTGGGATTATTGCATTTATGTGCATATATATACTTACCGATCGCTGTTGGCGTATAAACCAATAGGGATTCCTCAGACGAGGCCGACTTAAATGCCCCTTTTCACGCACTTGTGTAACACAAACGGCGGCCGGATTCAGCCTGCAATATTTGTTGAACAGCAAAATAAGGTTATAAATTTACATGAAATATACCTAATTTGTTAATATACACACCGTAGGCGCGCCAAGTCGCATATAACAGTGCGCAGCATAATAATTATATAATTTTTTAATACAAAAATCAACTAAAATACATAAATAACAACATGCAGCGCACTCGAGTTTTTATTTAGTTACATTCAGAACAAGTTCAATTGAGCGAACTGCTGAACGAATTAACATATGCCGCTGA
The DNA here is from genome assembly GCA_035043635.1 of Drosophila rellima. Lineage (NCBI taxonomy): Eukaryota > Metazoa > Arthropoda > Insecta > Diptera > Drosophilidae > Drosophila > Drosophila rellima. Next base: position 3,775,392 of record JAWNMV010000302.1, on the reverse strand, counting down.
CGATTAGCGATGTGTAAAGACAAAGAATCAGCAATATCACATGCTAGTGACGCAAGCAGTCCTATCGATGGACACATATTTTTTAATTAAAACAGCTACATTTTCATTTTAATCAAATTATTTATTTTTTAATGTTGTTTAGTTTAGTTTAGTTAAGAAAAAATGACATGTTTTAGTTTAGCAATTGCTGTAAAATGTGCACTTTTGTGGGCAACGGTTTGTTCAATCGATACATATCGATACAATGTAAACAAAGTGGCAGCACTGTCGGCTGTAATGATGTGGCAACGTCTGGCACATCAGAAACTTCAAACACGTGCAACGCGCTGGTGGCGGCGTGTTTAGTTTTCTGTTTCTCCTGAATTTTTCGAATTTTGATTTCTGATTTCTGATTTAAAGCAAACAAAATGGGCAAGAAAAGTAAAGTTGGAAAGACGCGCAAGGATAAGTTCTACCAGTTGGCCAAGGAGACGGGCTTTCGATCGCGTGCCGCCTTCAAGTTGATTCAATTGAACCGCAAATTTGGTTTCCTCCAACAGTCGCAAGTATGCATCGATTTGTGTGCCGCCCCAGGCGGTTGGATGCAGGTGGCCAAACAGAATATGCCCGTATCGAGCATTGTCGTGGGCGTTGATCTGTTTCCCATACGGCCAATTGCCGGCTGCATTGGCCTCGTCGAGGACATTACAACGGAGAAGTGCCGCCAATCGTTGACCAAGGAGTTGCAGTCGTGGAAAGCCGACGTTGTGCTGCACGATGGTGCACCCAATGTGGGACGCAATTGGCTCTATGATGCCTATCAACAGATATGCCTCACATTGAACGCCCTCAAGCTGGGCACACAATTTCTGCGCAGCGGCGGTTGGTTTATTACCAAAGTGTTCCGCTCCAAGGATTACAATGCGCTGCTCTGGGTACTCAAGCAGCTGTTCAAGAAGGTGCATGCGACCAAGCCGAGTGCCTCTCGCAAGGAATCCGCTGAGATCTTTGTCGTTTGCCAAGGTTATTTGGCACCCGATCGCATCGATGCCCGTTTATTGGATGCGAAATATGTGTTCGAGGAACTGGATCTGGAGGGCAAGCAGAAGAATAGTCTGTTGCATCCGGAGAAGCAGAAGCGCATCAAGGCCGAGGGCTACACCGAGGCGGATATTGCCTTGCGCAACGATTTGGCCGCCTCGGAGTTTATGCAGGCGGAGAACGCTTTGGCGGCACTGCAGGGCATTGGATCCATTCGGATCGATGATCCGCGTATTGCCAGTCACAAGAGAACAACCACCGAGATACTCGAGTGCTGCAAGGATCTCAAGGTCTTGGGCCGCAAGGATATCAAGGGCTTAATGCTGTGGTGGAAGCACATCAAGGAGGATCTTTTCAAGACCGAAAAGGAAGGTGTCATCGAGGATGCCGAGGATGCGCAGCAAGCAGCACCAAAGTCACTGACCCAGGAACAAGTCGAGGATATGGAAGATGCGGAGCTGCAGCAACAAATTGAAACGCTTGTCGAAGAGGAGCAAAAGGATCTGAAGCGTAAGCGCAAAAAGACGCTGAAATCAAAGGCGAAACTGCACGAGAAGATGAACCTCAACATGGTCATCAAGGGCGACGATGGCCCCGTCGAGGAGACGGAGCATGAGATCTTTGATCTCAAGGATATCAACAGTGCCACCGAACTGGACGCTATGCTTGATGTCGAGCCCGATTTCGATGTGGATGGTGAACCCGTCGAACGGCCCAAGTTGCCCAAATACAAGAAATACGACAAGGATGACAAACGCATGGATGACGATGCCAACTATGAGAACGATGATGAGCCCGAGCTGAGTGCCGAGGAGGACAGCGAGAGTGACTACGAGGAGCAGGGATTGGGGCTCAGTGACAACGAGGACAAGGATACCAAGAGCAACAACAAGAAGAAAAAGAAACGCGGCGAGCATCCATTGATCAAATCTGGAGATTTTCGTGACAAGGACACGAAGCGACAACAACGCGTCCAGCTGTGGTACGAAAAGGATAATCTACAGAACCTCGACAACGACGAGGACGACGATGAGGAGAACTATGATCTGGACAATCTGGCCAAGGCGTACAAGGCCAAAGGTGTCGCCGTGCTGGGCGAGACTCGTCCGGCCGAAGATGCCGGCACCTTGGCCCTGGGCAAAAAGGCCAAACGTCGGGCTCGCCACGATGCCCAGTCGGAGGACAGCAGCTCCGAGTCATCCGATTCCGAGGAGGAAGTCGACGACGATGGGAATGCCGTTAATAATGTCGCTGGAGATATGGCCAAAGGTAAACCACCGAATAGAGCGAGACGGGTAGAAGCTAAGAATGAAAGGAGAGAGAGAGAGAACAGATTTGTATTCTGAACCCAATTCAAAATTTGTGTATTATAATTTAGTCATGTAAAGATATGCCGGACGTATACAAACATGAAATCTGTACTATATACTTGATTCGAAAGACGAGTCGATATATTTTATATATATATATTTACATTTCTTGTGATATCTCAATCAAACTCAAAAGTTATCTATTTCATACACCCCGATTCAGATATTTCCATCAATTTTACAAATTGTGCATTTTAAACTATATAAATTCGGAGTAAATTTTGTTAAAATCCAACTACTATATCTATAGTTACGATCCTTCTTAAATCCACCAAACTCAGCATTTGTCCAAATTATAATGACATCTTGATAGATTTTTTTTTTAATCGGAATAATATTTATCATAAAATATTATATATAGCTCGTATAACTCCCTGAAGAACAATCGTTCGAAACATAAGTTTTTGTTCTAAAATTGTAATTATTTTAAAATTTTTTGAAAATTATTTCATAATAATTTTTCTACGTTTTACAGCACCCAAGGCAAAGAAGGTGCGTCTGAGCGAGGAGGAACTGGCGCTGGGAGCGCTCCTGGTGCGCGGCAAGAAGACGCGTCGTGATCTGGTTGATGCTGCCTGGAATCGTTACGCATTCAACGATGACAATTTGCCCGTTTGGTTTGTGCAGGACGAGCAGGAGCATATGACGAAGCCGCAGCCGGTGCCCAAGGAGCTAACGGAGGAGTATCAGCGCAAGGTGCAGGAGCTGAACGTGCGTCCCATCAAGAAGGTCATGGAGGCGAAGGCACGTAAGAAGCGTCGTGCCACAAAGCGTTTGGCCAAGGCCAAGAAAATGGCCGAAAAGATAATGGAGAATGCCGATGCGTCGTCACAGGAGAAGGCCAAACAGCTGAAGAAGGTCTACAAGAAGACGCAGGAGAAGAAGAAGGAGATCAGCTATGTGGTGGCCAAAAAGCATACGGCATCCCGTCGTGCTCGACGTCCAGCTGGCGTCAAGGGACGCTATCGTGTCGTCGATCCGCGTGAGAAGAAGGACAAACGCGCGACTGTGGCCAAAAAGCGACGTGAGAAGGGCAGCAAGGGGGGTAAAGGTGGCAAGGGTAAGGGTGGCAAGCGTTAATTAGACCTACATATAAATACCCAACAATACATACATTCAACTATGTATAGCCTTTAGTCTCCTTATGTAAATGATAATGTATAGAATAAATATAAATCTAGTGCATAATATGTCGAGTTTTAGTTTTCTATTTTCCTGTCGAACAACAGCTGCTTAACACAGCTTGTAAATGTTATTAACAGCTGTTATTTGAATTCGCAAGTTTTTCTATTTAACGTATGAACTCATTTACAAACAACTGTTAACAGATACAAATATATTGAACTTAAAGTGCGCTGTTGGCTTGATAAGAATAAAATTTGGAATCATCCTCAACGCTTTCGACTTGAAGCTTTCCCTCCTTGTGCAGTTTACTGAGATGATGGTCCACGTTGTAGGCAGCCGCTGGCCACAATTGTTCCGGTGTCTCCTTGTAGACCACTTTCACCACATCCATGGCCTGCCAAGGCTTCACAGGACGCTCCACAAAGAACTGCAATATCTGTTGCTCCCGCTGATTGCGATGCTGGATATAATACTCGATCTTGTCGAGCGGCTCCTCAATGACATTGCCATGGCCGGGATAGATGCGTTGCGGTTGTATTTTCAATATTTTGTCCAAGCTGCGCATGTAATCAAATAGATCCTCAAAAACAGCGGTGCCCTCGCCTGCAAAAAAGAGATTATAAAATTAAAAGAATATCAAAGTTGGGTTTGAAAACAAATTAATTTGAACTCTTATTTTTTGAGCCAAGTAAAAGTTTAAAAAAAGCTATAATGGAGCTCGAGGTCTGCATGGATGAAAATTGAAATATTGAAATTAGAAATGTATGGAAAATTCTTAGAAATATATCCAAGATATTTCCTTTCATTCGAATATTTTGTAAATTTCTTTAGACCGTTAACTTTCCATCTCCGGTTGGAACTCACCCAATATGCAATCGCCGCTAAAGAGCGTGCCATCGTCAGACGTGAGCACAACATGATCCGTGGTGTGTCCTGGCGTATGAACAATGCGCACTCTGGCGCCATCTACGGCAAACTCCTGGCTGTCCCGCAGAGGCTGCACTTTGATGTGACTGGGTATCTCTGGGCAGAGGTCGCTGTCATCGGTTCTCTTGAATTTATACACCTGGCAATCTGCATTGAGGAGCGCTTTAATGGCAAAAACAACAGGCAAGAGACGGACAAAAATAGAATAGCACAGATAACCCAATCCAGTCAATAGCTAAATCCAGAGACGTAAATAATTGACTATTTTTTTATTTTAATGCATTTGCCATTCAATTGGCATTAAAATAAATAGCAGTGCTAATGAAATTATTTTTAATTATAATACAAAGATTATATTTAAAAAAAAAATACTTAAATATCAGATTTTAAAAGTTCAATTATTAAACATGAATTTTTTAATACTAGTAAAATGGGATTTTCATTGGAACTACTTATAAGCATTAAAAAAATTGCAGTGCTAATGAAATTATTTTTAATTATAATACAAAGATTATATTTAAAAAAAAAATACTTAAATATCAGATTTTAAAAGTTCAATTATTTGTTAAACATGAATTTTTTAATACTAGTAAAATGGGATTTTCATTGGAACTACTTATAAGCATTAAAAAAATTGCAGTGCTAATGAAATTATTTTTAATTATAATACAAAGATTATATTTAAAAAAAAATACTTAAATACCAGATTTTAAAAGTTCAATTCTTAGAGCTAATTTGCTAATGACAAAAAATTTGCATTACTTTGAATTTTCAATTATAATTAAAAATTATATTTCAATACTAGTAAAATGGTATTTTCATTGGAACTACTTTTAAGCATTAAAAATATACAACGATATTTCTATTTTAAAAAAAATACTTAAATACCAAATGTTAAAAGTTCATTTATAAGTGCTAATTTAATTAGGTTTTCGTGATAATTTATTAATGGCAAAAAAATTTGAATTACTTTGAATTTTCAGTTATGGTTAAAAATGAATTTTTTTTTAAATACTAGTAAAATGGTATTTTCATTGGAACTACTTTTTTTAATACCTATAAAAGGTCGCGCTCATAAGCAGTGCCATTTCCAATGCCCATAAAAAGTCGTTTTCATAGGCACTACTTTGTTTGAATGCCCTTTAAAAAGTACCGCTAGTGATGGGCACAACTCTGGCTAATACGCACCCTTGTCGGCCAGCTTGGAGCCCACAATGTCCTTGACGCCGCCGACGTGATCGTGATGCCAGTGCGTCAATATAATGGTGCCAATGGAGGCCTGCTCCTGGCGCAGCACACCGTTCAGATGCTCAATGTACTGCGGCACATTCTCATCGCCAGTGTCAATAAGTATGCGCCTTGGAAATCAAAATTACATATTTCAATACCAAGTTGAACTTTGGATTCGACTTTTGACGCTCACTTTTTACCGTTGCCCAGCAGGTAGGTGTTGGTGCCCTGCAGCGTCATCGGACTGGGATTGCAGCCCAGTATCCGTATTATAGAGGAGGTTAGACGTGTTACCGGCGGTATTAGTGCCATGATTCTTCTGGTAAACTGACTTTTTAATATTTGTCTGTCTCTCAACCGCTAATCACGTAAACTAAACACAAGCAATGTAAACACTGCTCAGCTGTTCCGCAACAGTTGTGCTTTGTTTTATTTCGCAAAAGTGTGTAGTCACTTTTTTTTTGCACACATTGTGCAGCTTGTTGCTTGAAGTCGCGATTTACTTGCATATAGTGTGATTATCAAATCAAATAACCACTATCCGTATTATAGAGGAGGTTAGACGTGTTACCGGCGGTATTAGTGCCATGATTCTTCTGGTAAACTGACTTTTTAATATTTGTCTGTCTCTCAACCGCTAATCACGTAAACTAAACACAAGCAATGTAAACACTGCTCAGCTGTTCCGCAACAGTTGTGCTTTTTTTTATTTCGCAAAAGTGTGTAGTCACTTTTCTGGCACACTTTGTGCAGCTTGTTGCTTGAAGTCGCGATTTACTTGCATATAGTGTGATTATCAAATCAAATAACCACTATCCGTATTATAGAGGAGGTTAGACGTGTTACCGGCGGTATTAGTGCCATGATTCTTCTGGTAAACTGACTTTTTAATATTTGTCAGACTCTCGACCGCTAATCACGTAAACTAAACACAAGCAATGTAAACACTGCTCAGCTGTTCCGCAACAGTTGTGCTTTTTTTTATTTCGCAAAAGTGTGTAGTCACTTTTCTGGCACACATTGTGCAGCTTGTTGCTTGAAGTCCCGATTTACTTGCTTATAGTGTGATTATCAAATTATTTGTTATTCATCAATTTCGCTCTATATTTAGTAGACATCTGTTTGCTGATTTTTTGCATAAGCAAAACAGTGTGTCCACAAACGTAAGAGCTCGCCAAAATGTGACTTTTGTTTGTCATCGATAGCACTATCGATATGCTGAATTTATCGGATTTCGAAAATTAAATTTCAGCTAGAGCTGCATACAAATAAAGTAAATTTAAACAACTTGAGTTTGTTTTTATTATTTCTCGTAAGTTTTGTTTATTTTTGTTTTGTTTGCTTTTCTTTTGACTAGGATGCAGATGCTGTATATATATATATATATATATATATATATATATAAGTTTATTTATATACATATATACTATACTTGTATATATAGATAACTATTTGTTTTATCTTCTTCTTAATCATTTTGATGCATTACAAATTACATTACATGAACTTAAACGTTTCTGAAAAAGTTCAACTACGTCATTATTTGCGTTAATTTCTTCACATACATACGAATTGCAATTGGTATTATAGAAAGACGAGACGCATTTATTAATGCATTTGAAGATGATGTTTGGATGTTTCAAAACAATAAAAACGTACATACATACAAACATGATAATATAAAAAATTTAAATAAAAAAAAATCAAGTCAAATGTTGCATACAAGGTAAACAAATACAAATCCATAAAAAGAAGGTGTTAGTTAAAATATTAAAAATGCGACTGAGCACTGAGGCTATATAATATAGTACATAATGATAGTAATACATAATAGATAGATAATAGTTTGATAATATAGTATAATTTACTTGTGTACGTATGCTTTTAAAATATATATATATATATATATATATATATACTATATGTATATTAATATGTATATTCCATGTAAGCTTAAATCAATTAATAAGACGAAAGGTATTCTCATAATATTGCATTACTTTCTTTCAGTTTTTTATGTTATTAAATTTACTTTTTAGTTTTATAATTTTTGTTTTTTTGAATTTAATGGCCACGCGTGTTTTTCATGTCTTTTTATTTGTTATTTCGAAGACACATATTCAAAAAAATGTATAAATACTTTTTGTTGTTTTCGTATTGTGTTTCTCTCAATTTCCTTTTCATTTTCATTTTCCTTTTGGTTTTTTACTTTTTCGTTGAACACATTTTTCGACCTGGCTAATTACAAAATTACTTTCACTTTTTGTTTTAGCTGCTTTTATAATATATATATTTTTTTTGTATAAAAATAAAAAAGACACATACTATACGCTATATATGTATATATAATATAATATTAATATATATATATATATATATATATTGCTATATCGTATATGTATATATATTAATATAAAATGTGGAAGAGAACTTAAGAAAATAAAAGAACCCAATTAGAAAATGTCGCGAGAAAAGCTTGACTAATCTACTGGAACTATTCTCACAATATGCACTATGTAATTCATGATGTTTTCCCTATCTGTTGTTGTTGTTGTTGTTGTTTTTTTTTGGGCGATCAACTGTGTATATACTATATATATATGTAAATATCTATATAAAAATGTTTATACTATATATATAACTATATATGTATATTTAAACTGACTGTTGTTGTGGCTCTTTGTTGTTTGTTGCTCTTCTTCTCTTAGCTGATCATTTCGCGATACTTCAATTTGTGCTTGGTCAGCATATCGGTGACCGTTACAAGCTTCTTTATCGATAAAATATTCGATAACTCCTGCAGATCCGACGAATAGGATACGCAGATGTGGTGCAAGGTGGCTAATTCACGACCTATAAAAACAGCAATTTATACAGTAAGTTATCATTCTTATCGTTATCGATAGTTGTTATCGTTTTGTAAGCATACCAGTGTCCTGTGCATTGTGATTCGAGTTTTGCTCTACAAACATGCCCAGCGGCGGATTGGGATCCGTTATCAGCGACAATTGATCCAAGAACACAATCATACGCTCCTTATTCTTCAATATAAACGGATTAACCACCTCCATGTATTGCTCCTAAAAAAAAGGGGAAAATATTAAACGATTATTACCACGATTAATCGGACGAGTAATCTTATAGATATTTGAATAATTTGGCAATTTTCATCAATTAATAAAATATTGGTTTATCTGAATGAAAATCTTGTTTCAAGCATAAGCTATCCTAAAAGAAAAGTATATGTATCTAAGATATTCATTCAGATAAACCAATAATTTATTATAAAATAATTGATATTTGTACCAATCGACATTCCTACTGTCTGGTGTCTTTCATGAGTTACATTTGTTTTTATTGAACATTGTATTAGTATGATTTGCCTTACCTTGCCGCCGAACTCAATGAGATTGGCCAGATTCTGTAGACACTTGGCCACCATGATGAGGGAGCGTGTGGCGGCCGTTGGCGGCGTCTCGCTGACGAGGCCGAATTGGCGCGGATTGAGGAGCGCCGGGCAGAGCAGACGCAGGAATATAAAACCGGAGACGACACGAGTGCGCACCAAACGCTCCGTTGGCCATTTGGCAACGACAGCCTTTTGCAGGCAATTGCAAATGTAACGGACACTGCGTGGACAGGCGTCCGGGGATGTGAATATCGATTGGGTGACAAGATCCAGTATTTGTAGGAGGAACTCGGCATTTGTGCATGCATCGTCGTTGACATCCATTTTGGTGGGATTCAATTCCGCCGACTGTTTGCTCTCGAGAATGCGCTGAACGGTCTCACTGACCGCCGACTGAAGGAAGCCGCTGCACTCGGTTCGCATATACAAATCCATCAATGTGGTGGCCAACGAGGCGCCACGGAACAATGTCGTTGTCTCATTCTCCCGTGCCACCTCCGCCTGGCACAGAATGCGTATCAATTCCGTTTCCCGCTTCTCATGCCGGAACACACGCAACAAGGCCGTCGCCAACGGGACACGATCATTGTGACAGAGTTCGGCGAGTGCCTTGACCGCATACAGTTCCGGCTCGAGAAGCAGCTGCTGCAGTGGACTGTACTCCTCGCAGGGCATAATCAGATCATCCAAATAGCGCATCCGTAATCTCAATGAGCCCCATTCGCCCATGGGTGTCATGCCAGTTAGCTGATACCAATTCTCCGTCTCCTGGCCATTCTTTAGGCTGGCCAAATCGATGGTCAACTCGGCCACCTCCGAGTCCTTGCCACGCTTGCCGCGCGACACCAGCGTAATTGTCAAGGACACCACATCTGGGGGCACATCGCTGCAAAGGCAAAGAAAAAAAGCAGTCAAATAAAAATACATTGAAAAATCTACAAGTTGAATCGAGTTAATTATATAAATTTTGAACAAAAATCTACAACTCACTGGAGTTTGTTCATCATAAAACATTTGCAGAATAAAATTTGATTAATTATAATTATAGTTAATAAAATGTTAAAACTTGAGATTTAAAATTTAAATATTTGAAAAAGTATAGAAAAAATTAAGTTGTTAACCGATATCTTTGGGATAACAAATGAAATAAATTAAATTTATATGACATTTTACATTTCCTTTTAAGTTTTTTATGGCCAAAATGTTTTTATATTTATATATATACATATATATTTTTTTTTTTTGTGATACATTAACACCTGGATTATTTTTTGTCAATTTTAGCATATTGATATTATTCAAGTTCACTTCTTTATAGACTAGAAGATGTCTCTAACTGATTGGCATATAGTCAGAAGATTCTTGCTCAGCACAAAAATTGAAACTTACTCGAGTACAAATTCCTCCTCCCAGACGGGCTCGGGTGCAATTTTGACGCGCGTCTTGCCCACCTTGACCTGGTTAAGGGAAATACTGCAATAGGGATGCGGCACCAGTTTGAATGGCAATCGATGCGCCTCCAGCACATGTAAATTGAGGCAACGCAATTCACGGAGTCGTGATACCTTCTTCTGGGCCCGACTCAACTGTGAGTCGCATTGGGCCTTCAGGGCATTTATCCATTCCACATAGCTCTCCTGGCTGGGGGCGCAGAGATATGTGACAGTCGCTAGACAGGGCAGTGCACGTTCCACAATCTGAAAGCAATAGGGTCGCTCCCAGAGGGAGTCATGACACTGATAGAGATATGCGCACGACAGATCAATGAGACCCTTGGGCTTAGTCTTTTTGGGATTGTCATAGAAGCACAATTGAGTTTCGGTGCCATCGTTGATCAAGGCAAAATACAGTTGCTTCCATTTGGTCGTCTTATCCGACTTCTTGTTCAAATGTCCGTGATGCTTGATACCCTTGATCTTCTTGAGACCAATTTGATCGCGACACTCCCTCAACGTCGCGTAGATCTTCTCCGCGGCCTTTTCAACCACATACTGCTGATTGAACTCCGGCTGTGAGCCATTAACCACCGGATGATTGAGTGAATGTCCCTCAACAATTTGCTCCTTCCGATAACGATTAATAACCGCATCGAGGCACTCAAATGTGCGACCGCCCATCAAATATCGTACGCCCTTTTTCTCAATGCGAAATCGTTGAATTTGATTATTGATGTGAAAGAAGAGCGAGTAATCTCCGGGTGAGTTATCACTGGGTCGCACCAGAAAGCTGCCAGGACCAGCTGCAATAAATGGTACGATGTTATTAGCAATAAATCAAATACGAAATTCAATTCGAAATGTGTCTTAAATTCCAATATTTACGATATTCAAATCATTATTACAATTATATTTTGATATTTCATTTTGCTGCCTAAACGATCGTTTTTTCAATATGACAATTTATGATATTCAAATAAGATATTCAATATAAATTTTGTTATTGAAAATTTGAGCTGACCGTTGATAGACGATTATATCTGATCAATATCGTAGCCTTACGATATTCGCATACTCACCCTTGACCAACATATCGACAGCCTCGTTTTTGGTGCAATTGGGATGGAACCAAGGAAACACCGTATTTGGATCAATGGAGACATCCAAATCATCGACAAGCTCACGGAATATCATGCCCTGTTCCCCGGTACGATGAGCCGTCACCCACAACCAGCCATCGCCCATATCGTTGTGCACAAAGAAGATGTCACCCTTCTGGAAGCTAAGCTCATCCGTTTCCGGCATTTTCGTATACGGTAAAATGGCCACCACACGTTTCTTATCATTGACCGGCTCCGGTGGCGCTACGGGAATCACAAGACGCTCACGTTTCAAGAGATCACTGCACGAGGTATAATAACCAACGAGATCGCTCAGAGAGATAAACTGACGTCCGCCAATGTAAAAGTCACCACAAACGGCCGTAATCCTGTTGACAAGTTCAATATTTTAGAAATGCTTATAAAAAGATTTGCAAACAAATCGATAACAATATCGATATTAAATACATATCGCTATCGATATGTTTGTTTTCTTTATAATTTTTTTTATTAAATCGAGCAAAAAAACTAAAATTTATTTTTTTTATCATCTATATATCGTTAAAATTTTAAACAGATGCACATTTATATTTTGATATAAATACATCAGACACATATTAATGAATTCAAAAAAATGTCTTTGTTATTTAAATAATGTGCAAAAGTTTTTAACGATTAAAACGATTTAAAGGTATATTTCATATCGTCAATAATTAAATAATCGATAAATATTCATCGTCGATGATTTTGCAGAACCACTTAGAACGACTCTTAACAATCTTACCGGAAATGATTGATGCCCGTGCGACCGTAATAGCTGAGTACATAGGAGCCGGGTTTCCGATCACTTTCGCGCACTAAAATGAACAATTAATGAGTACAAATTGAATGGGATTTTATTTGGTAAAAGTAGATACGCACCCAGATAACTGCCCAATTTGCCGCTGCCACGAAGACGCGCCTCAGCCGAATAACGATCCAATCGTCCATGGTACCATTCACTCTCCGGCGGAGCAATTATCGCCGGCCTTTCGCCTGCAAGTAAATAATGTTGAAAAATGTGCCAAATTAACAACATTGCACAATTCAGCACAACACGCGATACGAAACTGAGGAAAGCAAAAGACATTCCCACGGGTTGTAACAAAAATGCAAATACCCTACATTAAGTGACAAAAATATACTTCGGACAGGGTAAACTCACAACATTTCTTTAAAGTTATCAAAATTCGAAAAATAGTTATCGATAACAGCAATTGATTTTTAATATATTTACAGTTGGTCAAGTTAAAAAAATTCACCTGTCTTATAAAAAATAAACATAAGCTTTGTGTATTTTTATATATATATTTTTTTTTAATTGTTAAAAAAAAACAGAGATTTTAGCTATTTTTAAAAATAATAAGCCATTATGTAGACTGTACACAAATTCTCGATATATTTGAACTGGTCTACAGGGAATCTGCTAGTCGCTTATACTTCACACAATTATGCTCAGGTCGGCATATCAAATTCTCGAAACATTTTTGGCAACGGTACAAAAAGATCAAACTTTATTTCTATTGAACACCTGCATACAGCGCCTAAAAAGATGGTAAAATGAGACGCTTGGCTGATCGATAAATATCGATAAGTATCTAAGGTGCAAGTGCACTTCAAGTTCGATGAAGAGAGAGGGGGGGGGAGGGGCAAACAGCGATAACTGGAATTTGAATTGTCATTGCTGTTAATAATAATATAAAAAAAACTTACAAAAGTTTGGCGGCATTTAAAGTGTCTCTTTGTCTTTGTGGTTGCAGTTGTTATAATTTAAAAATGTAAAAAAAAAACAAAGCCAACACACACACACACACACACACACAGAAAACAAAAACAAAGCGATAAAAGACCGCAGCGCAGCCTTTTGTCATAAATAGAAACGTGACAGTGGCAAGAAACGTACTGAAAAGCTGCGTCGTTTTCTAATCAATTGACGCTGTGCCATTAAACATTAATAAAATAAAAATATAATATATATTTACATAGATATGCATTTGTATATGTGAGAGAGTGTGTGAATGGGTGATAAAAACTAATGCATGTGTTTGTTCGTGTGTGCGTGCGTCATCAAACAACGACTGTCAATTGATAAACGGTTATAATTTAGAGACAAGCAAATGCAATCTCAAGAAATGCGGCCATTTTGTCTGGCCGCACTGCATTCAAATATTTAATGACGATCAATTGCCAACAAACGTTGTTATCGATTATGTGTAAAGCGATAAGCAAGAACTCATAAAGGTCACGCACACACAGAGAGAACGAAAGAGAGTGAGTGGGAGAGTAAAAGAGAGTGGGCCAATGGGCGCAGGCGCATGACTCACAGAGAGCAGCGCAGCGCAGCTACGCAGACGCAATAATTGCCAAGCTCTTTTGTTGTTGTTGGTATTGTTGATATGACGCATGACACAGTAGCAGTACATTGCACCTTGAGAAAAAGCAAAAGGCAAAGGCAAAGTAGAAGCCTAGAAGTCGAAACGTTGCAAGCCTGCGGTCACAGCTGATGATTCACCTGATGTGCTGTTTACTTATACAAATGTAAGTGAGGCTGGGTGTGTGTGTGTGTGTGTGCATGTAAAAGTAAGAGTATGCCTGGCAAAATTATATTACGATGATTATACGACAACTTGAGTCGAACAATGTGAAATAAAGTTGAGCAACAATTGTTACGTAATTGTATCAGTGTAAAATTCTATAATAACTGTCAATTGATGTAAGTCAACGTTAAATAAATAACTAAAATTAAATTTATTAACACTTTTTTTATGAAGTCAACGAAGTCGACCTGACCTACTACATTTAGTTTAAATTTAAATTTATATACATATGTACATACATATAAATTTATAATAATTTAATATCTTATTAAGTTCCCTGATTTTACTTTAATTTTTAAAAGTACTTTGGTCAACTGCTTTTAGTTGAAATTAAATAAATAACATGGATTACAAAAAATAAGTGTTTAATAGGGTAATTCCGTAAACCCGGTTTAGCTGACATAAACTTGATATGAATAATATTTCTTCAAATTGAAATTGTGAATTCACTCACCATTTAGCATGTGTGGGCCATCGAATTCATCCTGATCCAATTCCTGTGCCAGATCGGCCAAATCAATGCCTCCAGCTGCCATCATGGCGCCGAGACCCGTTATAGCGCCCAAAGCCGCTAGGTTGCCGTCATCGGAGCCGCCCGTTGGCGAGCCAAGTTTATCTTTCTGAATGACAACGTCCACATTACCCAAACGCATTAAATCTGCCATTGATTTTTATATTTTTTTTGTTTTTTTTTTTGTGTTTTGGTATTTTTGGTTAGTTTTGAAATGCAAATGCAATGCGTATGTTTATTTGTATGTATGTATTTGTGTAGTATGTGCGTAAGCAGCTGTGCAGATGTTTATATGTAGTTTGTATGCAAATGTGTGCGCGTATGGAAAATGTTGTTGTTGTTGCTGTTTATACTTTGGCGGCAGCAGCAGCGATGCACGCTGCGCCCAACTCACAATAATAAATGTCGTATGAGTTTTTGGCTACTGTTTGTTGTTGTGGTTGTGCCGGTGATGCGTCGCGCTGAAAAATAATGCAAAATAGACAAACAGGCGAAGCCACGAACAGAATGAAAGTAAGAAAGAGAGAAAGCATGAGTAAGTGAGTGAGTGTGATTTGTATGTATGTATGAGTGTATGCGACGAACTCTTCACTGTGCATGCGTGTAAGAGAGACACGAATTTGCGTTTGTGTGTGTGTGTGTGTGTGTGGGTGGCGTTAATGAGCGAGAGAATTTACAAGCAATTTGTTATAAACAAAGTGCAATACGCTTGACTGATGCCCGTATGTGTGCGTGCCTATGTGTGTGTGTGTACGCCGGCAAAAGCATGCAACTTAAATTGCAAGCTCGCACAGCGGCGCAGACAAACAGACGTCGCGACGTCGCGCCACCGTCTCGTCATTGTCGCGCACTTGCATGTACACACATACATACAGTGAATCACAAAATTATTGGCACACCAATAATTATTAAGGCAAATCATGAGCTGAATACATAATTTTTTGGAAATGTTTTAATTTACAAAGTTAATAATGCTTCAAAAGTTATTATAAAAACAAAACAAAAATATTAGAGGAGAGACAATATTTTTTGATTCACTGTATGCAAGTACATGCCTGCATATGTGTGTGTGTGTACATACAAGGAGCAATGGCACAATAAAAATCAAATGGAACCAAGAAAAACGTTGAATGAAAATTTCTCGTTTCCGTTTTGGCGTCTGACAACGAGCTCGCGCGCACCCCAAGTACACCCCCTCCCCCTCAACCCAACAAACACCAACCCACACATTGAAGTAACACTGTTGAAAAATAACGAATGAAGTTTTGTTTTATGAGGGCAGCCACTTCAAAGCTTATGAGCATGTTTATTAGGCATGTTTCTGTTTTATTTTTCATCTCGTGCGTCCTAATTGTTGAACAATTGCGGCTATTTAACGACTCATTCAAATACCGTTACCGTATATATTAATGTGTGTGTGTGTATGTTGTGTATGACTAGCTGACCGTTCAAAAAACAATAAATACATTTATATACGTACTCGGCTCGGACTCGGACTCCACCCTCTTGGGGTATGGCCACCCCTTTCAAATGCACGGACACACTACACACACACACACACACAAGCAGACACACTCGGGGGCAATGCAAACGAATACGGCAACAAAAGAAAGCAGCAGAAATTTTCAACACTTACAATGTATATATTGTATATGCGCGTGTGTGTATGTGTGTGTGTGTAGGTGGGTATGTGTAAATTTTAGCACCATACACGAGACGACGACACAGCCACACGAGACGCGCTTTGCACACTATTGAGCAACAACAAAAAAACTGGCAACACTTTCAGGACATTTCCAATAAGTTTTGTTTTGATTTTATTTGATAAACTAATTCAACGTGTTGTCGATTGAAAGCACAGCCAATTCAGAAATACTCTGCTGTGTGTGCCCGCACCGTGCACGTACAATACGCGTTTTGTTTTGCGGCGCACACACACATTGGGGATGTTGATATCATAGCATATCGATGCATCGATATATTTCATGTACACCACTAAAATCGAAACTTCAACGATGTTTGAACTAATTTATCGATACTGAACTGTATCGGAATTTATCCCATTACAAAAACTGAATTAAAACCTGTTTTAAGTAGGATTTAATTGTTTCTTCATCATGCCAATGCATAAAATGATAACTTGTTTAATGTTATAAATTTGAAGCATCTTACTGCATATCGCTACATGTCGCACTTCTAGGCGATAGGGCAAAACATCTGCATCGATATATCGATCGATATTATGGGACATCTCTATTACAAAGTGCTACTATTTTTGACAATGCGTGCGCGTTTTAGTGAATTACTAATGCTTGCGCTGCGTCGTGCGTGTAAATAGTTGAATTTTTGACAACGTGAATAAATGTTATATGTAAAAGAACAATTAAAATTCTATGCGCATCGGTATTGGCCGCTAGGTGCACTCTGAGCCTATATAAACAGCAACACCAATACACCCAAAGCGGATACAATACATACATATATAGTTAATATCATAATTGGCTGCAGGTTGCAGCTGCAACAAAAATCATTCACAACATCGACATAACTTTGACAATATGATCAATTTGGATACCACAAACCAAAATCAATCGCCAATAATGCAACCTCTACAATATTTTCAGGTAAGCGACATAAATAAAGACAGAGGTCAAAGCGGCAACAACAACAAAATCAGATGTTCCAGTCAGTGCTGTCATTTTTTTTAGGAGTAAAAAAGCCCTTTGTAATGAAAAGAATTACTTGACTAACTTTATGTTTTTGTTAGAGTAGGATAAACGGGGACAATGCAAAGCACATTAAATATAATAGAATTCCTGCTGTACTTAAAATTTGTAACTATAATTTTATTTGTGTCAATTGAAATTAAAAAAAGTAACCACATTTGACGGGAAAAAAGCTGTTCTGACAACTCTATTTCCAGTTGACATTCAATGTGAGATTGTTGTTGTTTGAGCCAAAAAAAAGTACTGCGCATTGTTATTTCATTGTTGCTTATGGAATCGCACGTTGATAAACCAAACACAAACACATGTAACTAACATAAAATATATATTACATGTACAAATTACAGCAAGGCTTTTGTCGTATAAGATTAAATACACACATACATAGTTAAAGCCCAGCCCCAAAACAGCTGCGACGCACTTTACATACGAAAAGGGGCACGGCAACAACGTAAACAAGTGTTTAACACAACAACAACAACAATTCTACGATTGAACAACAACAACAGAGCTACGCTTTGATTTGACAGCCTTCGCCGTAGCTTGTCGTTTGTCATCTCACTTGCACCCATTCTTCGCCTATGGCGAAATTCATTTGAAAAACAAAATCTAAACTGCATCTTTTGTCGTTGATAGTGATAAGAGTTTGATAGGAAAGTATGGCATACATATTATATTTCAAATTTTATAGAAAAAGTATAAAAACTGTATATATTGAGACATACCCTAAAATAAAAATGGGAAATAACAAATAGAAAAAGCGAAACCCATTTAAATTAAATAAACCGAATGCAAACAGTGTATTTACAGTCTGTTAAGTGAATTTCTTTTTGAGAGCAGTTGCTGTTAAATGCACACATACAGACGTAGTAAGTATAAATATTGTATTTATTGAAAATACTTTGAATAGTAATACAAAAAAAGTCAATAACAAAGCGACACCGCGAAATCCGTTAAAATTGCATTAACAGCAAGCAAACGCAGACTGTTAAGAGTCTGTAAAGTGAATGACGTTTTAAGCAGCAATATATTTTGTTGCTCTTTTCTGTTGCTGTTACACGCACACATTCAGACACGTACGTACATACATTCAGCAAGTAATAACAAAAGAAATGCCAGACGTTTTTTTTAAATTGCGTCGTCACTTATTTAAGCAACACCAGCAGCAGCAGCAGCAGCAGCAAAAGTAACAGAAGCCGCCGCTGAGTCACAAAAAAAACAAAATATAAATCGGTGCTATCCGCTGCCTCTGCTGCTGGGCCAACGGCGCCTGTAAATTACATTTTGTATGGTTATTGCTGCCGCTTGCCATTGTTCTTGTCGCATGATGGCCTTTCTAGTTTCCATAACAGAGGTGCGCGCTTAAACTGTAATTAAACGCATGCTCTTTAGATTAACATTAATACTCTCACTCTCTTCTCTTCCACCTTTCTTTCTTTCCACTCTGTTCTCTCCCGCTCTCTTCAGGACGAGGCACGGCGACCCGATGTGATTAACGATGCTGAATTCAAATCGATACCTTTTATCACAACAAATGATTTCGATTCGATGGACAATGCAAACGGCACGAGCAGTCGGGCATTTCTCTTTCTCGATGCCGATGAGAATTTGCAGATTGCCACACCGGAATTATTTTGCAAGAAACTCAAATGCCAGGAACTTGATAAAATCAAAGTGATCTCAATATTTGGCAACACTGGCGATGGCAAATCGCATACAATGAATCAAGTATTTTTCGATGGCGATCCCGTATTTCGCACATCCACCGAGCAAAGCTCCTGCACCATTGGCGTCTATGCGGCCATGCAACGAGAACAGGGTGTCCTCTGTCTGGACACCGAGGGATTGTTGGGCACAACGGCCAAAAGTAATAAACGCATGCGTATGCTGCTAAAAGTAAGTGCGATTTTCCTATGTTGCTAACTTTTGCTTGACAATTAATCGATAAATTATCGATCATCGATAGATACTCGCCATTTCGGACATTGTGGTGTATCGCACACGCTCGGAGCGTTTACACAGTGATATGTATGAATTTTTGGGCACCGCTTCGAAGGCATTCTGCTTGCATTTCACCCAAGCACTGCAGGCCATGGGCAATGGCAGCACCTTGGGACCCGCTGTGATCATATTCCATGAGACGCACTACACCAAACCCCTGGAGAGCTGTAAGTAGCACTCTTGATTAAGTTCCGAAATATCGATAAATATTTTATGTCATATATTTTCGAGCGATATTTTTTTTACGATTAATGTTAATATTATTGTCGATTTTTTTTACTGACACCATTTAAAATTCCATAAATAAAAATAAACAAATGTTCTACATTTTCTAAAAATTCTAAATAATTAAAAAAAAAAAGAATTGATTTATTCAAATTAATAATATTTGATGTGATATATTTTCGAATGAAATTTTTTTTCTGACGATAATATCAATATTTATATTATTGTTGTTGATTTTTATTGAAAGCATTTAAAATTACATAAATAACATAAGTTTTCTATAAATTCTAAATAATTAAAAAATAAGAATTAATTTAAAGAAATTAATAATATTTGATGTGATATATTTTCGAGCGATTGCTTTTTTCTGACGATAATATCAATATTTATATTATTGTTGTCGATTTTTATTGACACCATTTAAAATTCCATAAATAAAAATACACAAATGTTCTACGTATTCTAAAAATTCAAAATAATTAAAAAAAGAAATTAATTTATACAAATTAATAATATAAATTTTATTTGGAATTTTAAGCTGTTGAGGAAAGCGCTGAGGATAAATTGCGGAATAGCTTCGCCCGACTGAACTATGAGACAAATGCGTTTAGTTCGTTGCGTTATGTTGGAATTCAGACGGATGCAAAAAAGGCGACGAATTTTCAGAAGATCAGCGATGCACTGCGTCTTGAGATTGAAAATACGGCCGTGAGATCGCCACGTCAACCGGCTGTCGTATTTAAGGCAATGAAATTGTTGAATCAGAAATTTGCCGGTGAGATCATTGAGAAGGCGATCAATCCATTTCCCGAGCAGTATTTCACGTGCAGTGCCCACTGTGAATCCTGCAGTCGTCGCTGTCAACGCTCCATGGGTCACGTCAGCGATGGCGAGCCGCATTTCAATACACAGCCCTGCAACTATCAGCATCAGTTCGAGAACAAATTGTATCTATGCAAGGCGTGCTACAACAACGGCAAGGAGATTGTCGTCAACATTAGGGCGCAATCGCAAACGGATACGGCCTGGTCGGGATTGGCCAAGTACGTGTGGAAGGGCGATGTCATCGAGTGTCCCTATTGTGGTGAAATCTATCGGGCCCGTCAATATTGGTATGGCAACAAGTCACCGGAGGCATCTGTAGTTCAGTAAGTATTTATTTGTATTTTAAATCATTTATTTCAGCGTTGGGCAGTCAATTTACGCTTAAACTTGGCGCCACAATGTCGCCTTCTTTATCGTCGGCGAGAAAACAACTGACAAATAATTTATGACTAGAAAAAAAACAGATTTTGTAGAGTTCATTTACAGAATTTGACTGCCCAGCCGTGTTTTAGTCAAATGATTTTTGCCAAACAATTAATTTTGATATTTTTCTTTTATTGATGCAGCGTGCAAGTTGTACATGTTTGGAAGGGCGGCAATTGTGGACTACGTGGCAATGCACATTCGGCCCAAATGGTTGTGGACAGTGTTAACAGTATCAGCGAGGCTTTTACCAACATTTCAGGGCCCTGGGCCAAGGCCATTAGTGACTTATTGGCCGACAAAGTGGCGCCCAGCTATTGGCGTCCCAATCAGGAGATAATTGTGTGTACATCCAAATGATGAACAAATTTTTACATATTTGTTTAATTGCCTGAACTTATATTTACACTTATACTCATACTTACAATTACACTTATACTTATATATCTATAGCTATGCTTGCACTTATTCTCACACTTATTCTCACACTTATACTCACACTTGTACTCACACTTGTACTCACACTTATACTCACACTTATACTCACACTTATACTCACACTTATACTCACACTTATACTCACATTTATACTCCTACTTATATATACTTACACTTATACTTGTACTTATACTGCTTCCCATTCTTATACTCACACTTATACTTATACTTATTTTTATACCTACAATTATATTGTTAATTTTGCAGCTGTGCCACGCCTGTAAGCGCAACTTTGAGAAGACTGGCATGCCGAAGCATCATTGTCGCGGCTGTGGCGAGGGATTCTGTCACACTTGCAGCCAGCACAAGTTGCCGGTTCCAGCGCGCGGTTGGCTTCAGCCGGTGCGAGTGTGCAACGATTGTCATCAGCAGTTGCAGCGCAAATCAGATGCAACGCCGGGTAAGAGAAATAGAATGAAATTCAAAACCAGCTTCCTCATTCTTCCTCTCTCCCTCCTCCTCCAACTGAGCAGAAACTTATTTGACTTAAACATAACATAAAAATGTTAAATATGTTATTAACAGCGCCGCCTAACATTTATATTTCAAGTTAGCCCTAGAACTTAAAAGAGAGCGAGAAATAGGTATTTCTCTCTCTCTCTCTCTCTATATTTATCAGTATATCTATTTTATTACTCACAAGAGAGGTCATTTTTATTAACAATATAATTCATATTTAATACAGTTCTTATAAACAACTTTCCATCTGTTATCTGTTTTTATATTTTCATTTTATTTTAATCTTGAACTTCAAGCTCAAACATAACTATTAAGAATAATTAACAACATCTAACAGAAATGTTATTAATTGCGTCCCCATGCGCTCTTTCTCGTTCTCTTTTGCATTTAAGTGTTATTATATTTATACAGCTCTCTCTCTTAACGTCAAGTTTTACATATTTCTGTTAGTAAGAGCGTGCTATACGAATGTTATTTACATAAATGTTATGTAGAATGTGTGCTTGCCTCTTTTTCTGTTATCCACTCCCGCTTGCTCTCTCTCTCACTCTCTCTCTTTGCTTTATCCCAAATATTCCGTCTATCGTTTCTCCTCTCTGTCGATGTGATTGTCACATTTTCTTGTCTGTCACGCAGCCCAAGAACAAGCTGACTTAACTTATTGCAATTCAAATCTGACTATCGCATGCACAGGATCAAAGCCAACGAACGATGAGGGCGACATTCTGGTGCGCAAATACGGGGAGACGATCTACAACACGATCAGCAGCGTTGCCGCCGTTGCCATAGATTATCCAAAAGGTATGAATGTCCTTCCCTTCAATTGCCGTTTATGCTCTCTAATCAGAGATAACTGTCAACAAATACAAATGCTTAAAGCTGTCACAAAAAGATACGGTATTTAATCGTTTCAAATACATATATCGATAAACCGATAATTTAATTTGTGCGCAAGTGTTTTTCAACTACTCTTTTCTTACGATATATCGACAAATCGATTTTTGTTTTGACGATTCGATTTATAGTTTTGATTTACTAGTTAAGAGCATTAGACTTGCAAATGTTATAATCGAATTTCTTCAACTGTTTCGCAGAGATGATCAAGGATAGCGCTAGACCCTCGTATTGGGTGCCGGATGCCGAGTCGCCCAGTTGTTTCATATGCAAATCAGTGTTTGGCAGCGCCGAGGAATTGGAACTGGGCCAACATGCGAGCAAACAAGGCACCGCACGCAAGGCCAACAGAAGTGATAGTCGAAGTGGAGGAGCCGGCGGAGGAGGAGCTGGTGGAGGCGCAAGTGGAGCCACAAATGGCAGCCTGACAGCTGGCGATTGCCGGCGTCATCATTGCCGACGCTGCGGTCAGGCCGTGTGCAGCGATTGCTCCAAGAGACGGATGCCAGTTCCCGAACGTGGCTGGCAGACGGATGTGCGTGTCTGTGATTCCTGTGCCTGTGTGCCGCATGCCTCAAGCAATTGCAGTCGCAGCATCTCCAGTGCCATCTCGGATGCCATCAATGGCGGTCCCGATGGCGATGCTGACACAACGGACTTGCAACGTGCCACAGGCGAGCGAAGACGTAGCAGCAGCAGCTGCGACTATCGTAATGGCAATTGTAATGCCAGTGATGATGCCAAGGCTAAAACCGAATGAGACACGGCTCAAATGGGCGGCAGCAGCAGCAACGACAACAACGACAGCAACAACAAGTCAAACAACTTTAATTCAGTCACAATCTGGACCAAATGCCCAGGCAGGCATTAGGGAGCAGAGAGAGAGAGAGAGCGAGAGAGAGAAACTGGACTTGATATTCTCTCATGTCCTGGCTGCCCACACAATCCTACAATGTGATACCAAATTCGCACATTTACTTCAAAGACTGTCGTGACTCAAAAAACAGTCTCTTTTTTTTTATTTTATATAGCACAAAAATAGTTTATAAGCTGCTCTATATTCTCTAGAAATTGCATAGCTCATAATTCTGTAAACTTTTCGAGTCTACCACGAAATATTTCTTTTAGAATACTGTGTGTTTTTGGATTTATAACAGTCTTGAAGTGAATGAGCGCTTTGTTCTGATAAATCATGTACTATATTAAGCACACATAGTGGTTATATCCAGCCAACAATTATACCTACGCTCACTTTTTATCCTTTAATGATTAGCTTCTTAAGCAGCACAAAAATTATTCTAATCTAATTTTGTTTTTAAAATATGTACTCAAAAAATTACCTTAATTATATTCAAGAACAAAATGTCGAGTGTGCGCATAAATGTTGCGCTGAGTGTGTTTATATGTACATGTTTATATTATAATACTGTTTATGGACTTTGCCTGTACATACATTATAAATATATGTAGTTATATCTTCAGCTGTATTCAAATCTTACCTGCATCTCTTTATAAAAAAAACTTGACATATTTGTTTATTCTGCGTCGCGCTTTCTTTTTTTTTTTGCTTATCTTTATATAAAATCCCATTAGTGTAAATGTGTTTAAATGAACAAATTTAATAAAATGAAACCAAAAAACTTGACAAAAATAAAAAGAAATGGACATATTTGTTTTTGGAATGGTATTATAAGTGGAGAGTTGATCCAGATCTCTAAAAAGAGCTCATCAAATTTTAAATTCGTTTAAACGTCAGATAAATCCATTATCCTTAGTATTGATGTTTAAAAATCGGAGAATAGAGATATTGCCACCTATCTAGTTCTTGGAGCTGAAAAACATTTCAATATTTTTAATAAATACTTGCCACAATTGTTGTTGTTGTTTTTGTTTATTTAATTATAATATAGCATTGTTTTGTTTTTGTATTATTTTAAAATAATTATAGTTTTTTACGCATATATATATAGATTTGTTTATATATATGTATATCTATATAGAATTGTTCAGATCTGTTCGCTGACATTTTTGCGTTATTACAATACTTTTCCATCGAATACTTAGAGGAAGGAAGTTAATTACTTTTAATTATTTCTTGCAATTCTAATTACTTTAACTGTGTTTTGCTTTCATTTATTTGTATTTTTAAATGATATTATGAAACTCTAAAAATCATCAAGTTTTAGGGGATTCTTTTATATGTTAAGTATTTTTATTTTTTTCGTTTTTGAAAATGCAACAAAAACAAAACAAATTGAAAAAAAAAAACAAACAAACAAACAATTATTTTAAATTTGATTTACATCGTATACATGCTTTTGTTTTAGTTGTTTGTATTTTTGCTTTGTTTTAAGTTTAATTTGCCATAAATATTTAATAAAAAGTTTTCGTTTCCCTTTCGTTTTGCTTTTTGTTTTAAGGTTATTCGTAATACTTGTTGACAATTTTTTGTTGAATTTTCTTAAAGTTGCATATCAACTGTTATACGGTGTATAACAGTTTTGCTGCTGCGCATTCTGGTATACAATTTGCATGGTATTTATTTTGTTAGTATTTTTTTCTGGTTTTTTCGTTTTTTTGTTGCTGTTATATATAGTATATTTATATGATAAATGGGAGTTTCGTTCTAGTATACATTTGTTCTTGTTCTTCTTCGCGAAGGTATACAAATTTTGAGTCGCAATCGCGTCGAGTATACGTATTTTATATATATATATATATATATATATTTATATATATAGATGTTTTTTTCATTACGTATACATATTTATATATATTTCATGGTTTTAGTATACATTGTTTTTGTTGTTGTAAATTTAATTTTAGTATACAATTGTTTAAAGTTCATCTTCGTCAGTTAGTTAGCGGCTTAAAAACTACGAAAAAAATATATAAACTATTTTAAACTAATGCCTAGTAGAAAGTTTTCTTCATTTTCAAAAGTTCTTCAATTTTTTCGTTTAATTATAGTAATAGTTCTTTTGTGTTTTGTTACGTATTTTGAGGTTCACAATTAACATTAGAGCGCAAAAAGCTAAAAAATTTGTTCATTTCGTTTTTTCAGTTATACTCATGAAGAGTGTGGGGCGGGAGGGGGAGGGGGAGTGGCGGAGTCGGAGGCGGAACTGCGGGGTTAAAGGCTTAAAATAATACAAAACTCTTTACTTAAGCTAAGCACACAAAAAGCTAACTCAATAATTATTGATTTAAAAAAAAAATAAACACGCAAATTACACAATTTATTTAGAAAAAAATTATATATTTTTGTTTTATTATTTATTAATTAATTGATATTGCAACGCAAAGTGGTTTCATTAAGTGGTATGTATGTATGTATATTATGTATATGCATGTACATATATGTATATATACATATATCTTTGCTACTTGTGCGTGCGTGGGTGTGTGTGTGTGTGTGTGTGTGCGTGTAAACTGTTGTTGTTCTTGTTACTGAACGAATATACAAAGCTAGCGCTGTGTATGTGTGTGTGTGTGTGTTTCGTTGTTGTTTTTGTGTTTCTTTTCTTTTCTTTATCGTTTCGTTAAGTTTTTTTTTTATTGTTGTTTTCAGTACATAATATTAATTAAGACATAATCGTATACATAATTGATTGTATGTTATATACATACACACACACACACAACACACTGACACACACACACGCACGCACACAAAGTCACGCTCTTTCTACACACACACACACACACACACACCCACTCACACATACACAGACATACAGTGCAGTGATGAACGTCGCTCTCCATTTTCTTTTCGTTAGTCGGCAAGGCGTTCCACTGTTATACATATTTGTGGCATATCCATATATGTATATATATATGTATATTTATATAAAAAAAAGATTTCTATTAATTATTAAAAATTATGAATTTTGTGTTTAGCTGCTTTGGCAAGCCTATCCTCAAGGGCTAAGATCCTGATGCAAATTGGGATCATAGCCGCCCATGCTATTATCATAGGGCTGCTGTTGATCATATCCACCGGATCCCATGGGATAACCCATTGAATCCTGTGGCGGTGCGGGCGACATCATTGGCGTTGTGGTGCCACTGGGCGGACCGGCCATTGAATACGGCGATGCGCCGGCTGCCTTCTTGGCCGCATACAAATTGGCCTCCTCCTGTGCCTTGCCAATGTTCTTCTTATAGCGAATGCGCTTGTTGCCAAACCAATTCGACACTTGCGACACCTGAGGCAAAAAATTAAACAATTGTTAGACATGTAATCACGAGGTTAAAAGTACAAGTCATCTTGTGCTCACTGTTATGCCACATTTGCGCGCCAACTCCTCCTTGGCCTCTTCGGATGGATACGGATTGCTCAAATGACTATAGAAATATTCGTTAAGTATTTCAGATGCCTGCTTGCTGAAATTGCGACGCTTGCGACGGGCGTCCAGGAAACGTGAGCGAAGTATCATCACCGCCTCGCAGGTCGATTGCTTCAGTTGCATTTGAATCGAGCTGAATTTCTTGTGTATGATCTGCACCATGCGCTCAATTTCTTTGGGTGTAATGGGTCTGCAAATAATGAAAAAAAATAAAAACACAAAGATCAATTCAAATTCAAATTTAAATTGTGTATCGCCAATATTTATCGAAACACCGCATCAACTTAACGAAGGAAGTATCGATAGCTATTGTAAGTTGAGGGATTATTCTTACTTTGCTCACGAAAAAAATATCGATAGTCATTGTAAGTTGTAGGATCGATAACATTTTGTACTCTAACTCTCTCTCTCTGTCACTCACCTGGTTCGGCTCTGTTCGCGCAGCAAATTCATAACGTGTGTGGTGAACTCATTGCAGGCCTGCTCATATTTCTCCAGCTCCTGATGATAGATCTGACGAATCTGCGCCAACTTGGCACGATAATCCGAATGCTCAATCGCATTGTCGGCTCCATCGATGGACAGCGAGCCGCCTTGACTGGCCGCTGCTGCTGAAGCGGCTGCAGCGCCACCGCCGCCCTTTTCAGGACCGGCCACGCCCTCGGCAATCAGCATGTTATCCAGGCGCATCAATTGTGGATCTGGTGGCTCCTCCTCTTGCGTGTTGCGAATTGAAAGCACTGCAAGATAGACAACAAAATAGAAAAGAACAATCAGCCAAACAACATATTAAAGTTTTTAAAAGAAATTGCCAAAATGGCAGCCAAAGAGGCGGCAGAGTGTTGCCATCCCCTCGCAAAAACAAAACTACTTGCACGTAGCACCCGGTGTTGCCCCATCATCTTATTGCATTGTCTCTCTGTGCAAGTGTGTGGGTGTCAGTTATCCTGCTGAGCCAAACACACATACACACGCATAGGATAAGATAGAGAGAGAGAGAGAGACAGAGAACGCATTAAATTTTATTATGCGCCACTGTCGGGGCAACAACAAGTATTGTTCCTGCTGCTAAAAGTTTACACAAACACAAAACAGCACAACACATACATAGATACATATGTATATAGATAGCTGCATGTATTTGCTACGTTCCCATATTGTCTAGGGAAATGCGTGTTGTTTTTTGCGCTGTTTGTATTGTCTTTTCTTGTATTATTCGCAAGTCATGGCTATGCATGAATTAGATTTTGCGCCAGTTGCCACAGTTGCTGCTGCTGCTCTTCCTGAATCTTAATCACGTTTGCTGCCAAGGAGTTAGTCGCAGTAGCGGCAAACTCTAAGCTACAACATTTCGCGAATGCCAACAATTGACTCTGCCTCCCCCGCCCCGCGACTCCTACTGTTCAACTCTACGCTGGCAAAAGCTCATCAGCATTCCAAACAATGGCTTAGAAAGGGAGCGTGAGAGAGACGGAGAGAGAGAGGAGTATATGTATATGTATATATGTAGTATGTATGTATGTGTTTGTACATGATGCAGCAGCAAAAGACTAAGAACAAGTCAAGTAATGAAATCTACTCCACCCCCCCCCCCCCCCCCAATTTCTTCCCTTCCCTTCCACCATCTGCAACTAAGCTCAACTGACTTCCGTTACGTTCTCGCTTCTGAATAATACATGTCCGACTCTCTTTGGGGGCTGTCCAATCTCATTCTCTATCATTGAAGTTGCCTTTAATGCTGTCTTGACTGGAAAACTGATAGCAAGTTATGGCCAAAGTTCCAATGACAGTTAGCTGAAAGCGTCAATGGAATCTTAGATTAGCCTAAAAATGCCAGTGCGAGCTTTTCACTTTAAAAGCTGTTAGCAACCAATTTGAAAATATCAATATAACAGACTTTCAAGATGCTTCAATTTATTTGAGAATATTTAAATTTATTGTTTACTTATTTTTTAATATAAATCTGTATAAATTATATTAGCTATTTTTGTAGCTTCCTTTAACTTTTAGCTGTTAAACAAAATTAAAAGGAATGTGAATATAACAAGCTTTATTTTGGGCATATTTATCAGCTTTCTTTATAAGAATAGTTAAATTGATAGCCTTATAATTATTTTAGCTATCAGTCTTCATTATCATTTAAGCTTTTGCCAGCACTTTCTGTGAAATATATATTTAAAAAAAAAAGGTTTCTTTTTGAGCTTAACATCTTTTAATAGTTTAATTTCCCAACCAAAGCTCTTCCATCTACAGTTCTTAGTGAAATAATCATTTGATTTTCTCTTTATTAAAAATTCTACATCTTTTATTATTTTCACTCTTTTTTCGTCACATATTAGTTACCTAATCCAGCTTAATCTGAACTTATCTTTGCTAATATCACAATTGATGCATTTAACACCACATTAACAGCGATATAAAGGTGTTAAAGGATGTAAATTAACATTAACAGCGTCACATTAACATTGCTGTGTCCAATACAATTAAATTCTGTATTAAACTCTTAAGCATAACTGGAACATATTGCGACACTGGCGACAGCTGCCCAAATATCCTAATGAAAGGCAGAAAAAGGTATGCTGCCAGGGGTCGAATACAGAACAGGGAGAGAAAGGGGGGAGAGCTGATGATGCTATAAGAAAACCAGAGGAAAAACACATATATAAGTTTGAAGGGGGGGGGGGGGGGAAACTGTCGACTGCTGCGTGACATCGGTGGTTGCTTTATTTGGTTAAGGTTAGCCAGAATATTGCTAAAGTTTGGCAAGACATTTAAGGAGAGTGGGAAACGCTATAACAGAGGAAAGACGTAGAAATTGGAAATGGGCGTGAAACTTGACTAGCATAAGAGTTTCGTATACAGAGTTGTTTCTAAAATAGCTTCTTAGTTTTAAGTAAATCGATAACTAAACAATTTTAAAATCCATCTTTACTTAACCAGATTAAAGAGTCGAAATATTTGTAGGATAGCGTACAAGATTACACTAAGCAATTATTCTCTGTATGTATATTCAAACTAATTGAAAATAAATAAGTACTCCCTGTTTTATCTAGAGATCTGTCTGCCTATCTCGCTGAACTCAGCTCTTTGTAACGCTACAATGACTAAATTAGGTATGCGACTTCCTGGATACCCTATAAAGCTGTAGTCTATTTAAAGTGTTTCATAACTCTCGTAGTTTGGTTTTTTGCTTAGTTTTAAATGGAACACTTTTGTGTTTATTTGCTTATGAAATGAAATTTGGTTTATACAACGCATTAAATCAATATGTGATACCCTATGAAGTTAAAGAGTGCCCAAAATGTGTGATTTCAAAAGTTTATCCCACAATATGGAATGAAATCAAACGAAAACTGAGTTTTTCTAGCTATAAGTCTATTTTGAATGGGTAGAAGATTATGGAGATAGCTTACAGGGTATATTTTGTAATTTAAAAACAACAGGCAATCCGAAGTAAAATCCTTTGTTTAACCTTTAAAGCAATGAAAGAGTTGTCTAGGGCAAGAGGAAGCTACCCAGGGAGAGAGGACGGAAGATAGGGAGCGGGTGGGCGGGGGATGGAGCATCATTTGCGTATCTAATGAAGCATTTAAAAGCAGCAGCAGCAGCAGCAACAGAAATGATAGTGGATACATAGGATAATACTTAGCCTCCTTTAGACTGGGCTTGGCTGAAATGGCATTTCCAGCTCGTAAATTTGAATGGGGCATACGGAAAATTGTGAGGCAAAGGATAAGTGAAGAAGCAGAGGAGTAAAGAGAGGAGAACGGGAGAAGTGGAGAAGAATGAAGAGCCCTGTGAGGAAGACAGGTGGCTGGCTTCTTTTGTGTAATAAACATGTCGCGAACTGTTGCCGGTTTCTTGTATGCGTCACATACAATACTATACTATATATATATATATATATATATATATATACTTGTGCGTGTGGCATTTGCATGCCTGTCGAACAGGTTTGCGCATTTCAGAAACCAATTTCAAGACATCGACACACACACTCACTGATAAAATATGTTAAATACAAGGCGAGATAAAAAATACAAAACAAAAACAGAATAACGTTACGTTCAACACGCCCAAGATTTAATACCCTGCAGATAAAAACCAAAATAAAAATGTAAGTAATATTTAGTAAATATTTTCAGCGAAAAAGCAAGCAAGAAAACGTTTTCATTGCGAGTGCTCGACTACGAGATACTCTGCTGCAGTTCTATATATTTGCACTCCCAAGATTCTTATCAGGTGTACCGAATTTCAAGTCTCTAGGCTACAAATTTCGATTTGTAAGCGAAGAACGCGTAGCATCCTAAATTTGAAAGAAACTTAATCTGCCTGTTCATAAAAGGAATCTAAATACCAAATTTGGTGCTTCTAGCTCTTACCATCTCTGAGATTCTTTTGTTCATATCAACATGGCTACATAGACTCGACGTTTGATGCTGATCAAGAATTTATATATCCTTCATCTGCCTATAACATACTTTACCCTCAACCAGAGCAAGAAAAAAGAAGAAAAATTGTTTACCCTTTACTATAATTTTTGTATGTTATTTAACATTTCAATTTGTTTTTTGCTTTCCACGATCATATATTAAAGCCTAAATTGATATTTGTGAAATCAGCTAAAAGGATACATCTCAACTTTATTTCATTGTATTATATTATATTATTTTAGAGCGTACCAAAAAGTATTAAAAGCAAAGGGACTACTGTTAAAATACATATCTTGAAAACGAAAGTTTGTGTTTTCAATCCATTTCTCCCACGACAACTAGACGATATTCCAGTCAGATTTTTCTTTTAAACATCCTTAAGACGAACTCAAATACCTTATCTATAGATCTGGACACTTATGTATGTATGTACCGACCTAGCTATATACATACATATACTTTATATCGTCTGTCACGTCTTCTTTAATGTGTTACACATTGTGTGAGAAAATTATAATTCCCTCTGCAAGAGTAGAAAAAAAAAACCAAAGCAAAGCAAAGTGTAGAAAACAATTTGTGTTCCTTTTTCTCTTCATTATTGTATTTTTTTTTGTACATTTTTGTTGTGTATTTTTAAAATACTCGTTTCGGTCATCAGCAGTTCCCTACCCCTTCCTCCCCTGCCTTGCCCCTTCCTGCCCTGTTGTCATTTCAAGCACTTTCGGCTTGGGTCAAGTGTTCTTCTCGACAAGTTTATTCTTGTTTACTTTGTCGGCGCCCGACCATCGATATCGTGCCCCAAAGTGTTATCGCTTTGTACACACACTCACGCATAGATAAAAGCACACACAAGTAGATATATATATATACATATGTAGAAATATACATGTGTTTGTGCATACATCATATTTTGTACTACAATTATACCTGGAATCTAGGCCGCATTACAGATAGTTGTAAAGCTCCCCAACACACACGTGGGTCACCTGATTGAAATGTGTCAGGACAGAGCTTAAAAAAGGGGGAAATTTCTATCACTTCTCAAGTTATCAGGAGGGGGGGGGGGGAACTTATACAACATAATAAATAATAAGCGACACGCCCAATAAAAATTTAATAATATGCTGATCGAACTCTTTCATCGGATCAAACTACCAAACTAACTATATGATTTCATTCCTAGCAACAATTTGAAAAAGAAAAATGTTTTATTAGAAACCATTATGAAGATTTTTAAGAAAAAGTTGTTTCATATTATATTCTAAGGCTATATCCTAAGGCTATCTACCATCTCTAGATTTTTAATATTTAATAAGAAATTTTTATAAAAAATTTTTTTAGTAATTTAATAATAAAGTAATTTGGAAAAGAATTTATCTAATATTAATCAAAGTATGGAAAACTCTGTAAAGATTGTTTCTAAGGATATCTGCCATCTCTAGATATGCATAAACTGTGTAATATTTAATAGGATTTTTTTTTAATTTTTTGAAAGTAATTTCATATCTTTGACTCCGGCAAGTTGTGAAAATCTCTGTAAAGTTCTTTTTACTAGAAGAGATATCAAAGAGTTATATCTATTATATATACGTAAGTTTCTAGTCTATTAACCCATTCGAGTAACCAGAAACTAGAAACATTTCAAGCTGAAGAGAATTTGACAACCCGCGAAAACAACAAAATCGAAGAAAAAAACACAAAGAAACAAACTGAAACCCAAAACTTGAAACTGAAATTGTAACCAAGATTGGGTAGAAGAAGAAGAAGAAGAGGACCAAGAATAGCTGGCCCAAAGCAATTTCGCAACGGTGCGCATTGGGGGTATTCCTTAGGTGGGCAACGGACATGGACACGGACAGGGTGAGCGGGGGGTTGTGCTTTGTGGATGGGGGTGCATGTACGTTGATTCGCATTACGACGGCACGGAGTAGGGGTAGAGATGCTGTTGGTATTGGGGTTGTTGTTGGCGCGTGTACTTTAGGGTTAGGACCAATGCCAATGGCAAATGGCAATAGCAAGAAACGTTGGAGCCATTCAAAACATCTGGCCCACAATCAAAACGCGCTGTTATTGCCCATTTTGCGTCTCTGCGTGGTTGTAATATAAACGAAAGTAAAGGAACGCAAAGGAAAAATAAAAAAATACAGAAAATATAAAATGAAAATGTAATATAAAGGAAAATAAACGCAAGCGGCAAAGCCCGATTTGAAATTCACTATACAAGTTGTGTGTGTTTGTGAAAGAAAAGGAATTCGAGCGGTGAAACAAGTCAAAATCGTCATAGTTCAGGTGCTCGACTGTTAAATGCCCAGTACCCGTAGCATCGCTGAATTTTTTAACTGAATGACAAATTTTAAAAATGATTAAGATTTACTATAAATCATATTGTAATTTTGGAATAATTCTAAACTTTAATAATATAAATAAATAAATTGCAATTTGAAAATTGGGTTTATTTTTTTCTTATCAAATTTTTGCAGTTTTTGTAGGAAAATAAGCAGCATATTTAAAAAGACCAAATTTTTGATAAAAAAGAAACAAATTATATATTAGAAAAGGGGAAAAACCTTTAAAAAATAAAAATTGAGCTTACAAATTCGATTTTTCTAACATTTGTGGGTATTACAGTTCTAAGACCAATATTAGGAGTATTGTCACTAAATTCTCAAAGTCTCTGAGATTTAAAAACGAACATGCTCACAAACTCATATGCCTTTGTAACTTTTTTGGATACTGGGCGATAAAAAGGGTTGTGGTGGGGAACAATATGAAATGTTAAACAAGTTTGCATATTGCATATTTCTTCAACTCACCGGTCTTCTCTTTAATCTCGCAGAGGACGGAGAACAACGCCGGCTTCATGCGATGACAGTTGAGTGTGTGCTTTCTGGCCTGTGCCTCGTCCAAAGATTGCTCCGAGATGCTCATGATCTGTTGCAAGATTTCGCCAATATCCTTTTGCTTGCGCACCTCATTCTCATTGCCAGCATTTTGGCCATCATCCTGGCCGGGCAGGCCATAACCCTGCGGTGCCATCATCCCACCGGTGTGGGCCATCATGCGATCCTCCATGATCAAGTCAATTATTTCACAGTGCCGGCAATCTCAGCAGCAACAACAAATACACTGCAAAAAAAATATGCACACCACACACAAAGCAACAGGAAAAAAATTCAATCAGTTTTTCTTTAAATACACGTTGCAACGCACATACACAATTACAACAATAAAATGTAGCAAGAACAATAACTGCAGCAATTATTTTAATTATTTGATTACAATATTCGACTGTGATTTCGTGTAGTATTTTTAATCTATTGTTATTTTGATGTCTACTTTGTAATTAAGTTTGTTTTTTTTTTCGGTATTTAATGCGCGCGCAGAGTTCCGCATTCAACGACAACGCGTTACCAACTGATTCAACGAACAATCGAACAGTCAAACAGTTGGACACTCGGGCTGCTCATTTCGTTCGTACTTCGACTTCGACTTCGTTTTCTGCTTTTGGTTTGTTTTCGTGTTTTTTTTTTCTACTTCTGCTGTTGCGTTTATCTCTCGACGCCGCTGCCAAAACGGACAAAAGATAATCCCCAATTGTTCATGTGTGTGTGTGCATGTGTGTGCGACTTCTTCGTCTGCGCCATTTACCTTCGTTGCACACACTATGCAAAGAATGCTGATAGTAGAAAGACGACACACGGAGTGATGGCGGTAGGGGGGGATGCAAAACAAACTGCGGTGTATTTGAATGTTTGCATGGGCGTCGACTGCTGCTGCAGCCTGTTCGCATGGGCGTGGCCATAGTTAATTGAATTTGCCAAGGATCAACACCACGATTACTGATATTATTATCGATATCTTACATAAATGATAATTAATAATAATATACCATATATAAACTAAAGAGTAATCAAATTGATTGTGACGATCAGGCGACAAAAATTATTTCAATTTTATTTAACGTATTTTTTCTGTTGTGATCTGCATAAGCAATTATAAATTAATTAAAATTTTCAACGAAATCCATATGAATGCGTTAAAAATTCAATGAGATTTTCCGGTTCAATCTCGTTGCAGAATATTTTGTGTTGCATTATAATTACAAATGTGAAGAACCTTCGATATTTCGAATACCTGCAAGCTTTTTCATGAAAAGCTAATATTGAAAGTGTCAACACAGCTGCATGCAAGGGCTGCAGGCAACACATAAGGAGAACGTATAGCGGCAGCCCTGGTCATGTGCAAAAGTATAACTATGCGTACGCGTGGGTGGTTGAAACAGCGGGCAGCTGACACACGCCACAACTACAACTACAACAAACTCATTGAGTGCCTGCCGCTTCCTGCTGACCAATATACATATGTATGTGTGTGTCTGTTGCTAAAGTGCATTCACATTTGCGCAAAATGGGAATAAAAAAGCCAAATGTTAATGTTAATTACTTTTTGAAGTGGCCATAAAAAAAAAACCCTAATTATGTTTGCACAGCAGCCCAAAACAACTGGAGAAAGCATCGTTGACCTTCAATGCGGCTCTGCACACACACACACACACACACACACACACAACACACCATGCACATCGATGTGCAGACGACACACACACACATAGTCGTAGGTACAAAGCGCATCAAAGGCAGCGCAAAAATGAAAACAGCAACAATGCACAAAATAAAAGCGAATGAAAACCTGTTTAATACTCTACATACACAAGCACATGTATGCATTGTACACACACACACACTATTGAACAGTTCTTGGAAATCACAGCCGCTTTTTATAATTCTTTGCTACAGTTTTTGTTGTGTAGAACAGCCGTATAACAGCAACAGCAGCAACATTGTTCTATAGTCTGCTACATATTTTCTTTTTTTTTTTATGTATATTTCTGTGTTTTGACAATAAAGAATCCAACTTACATGATGTTCACGTTACGAACGAACGTTTTAAGATACTTTACAGGATTTTCGGTTATCTAATTTTGTTCAGCTGCAATTAGAGTTAAACAAAACAAATATGCACTTGCTATAAATATGGGGAGTTTATTATGGAGCACTGAGTTTTCGTTTCTTGTAAATTTTTCAATGCGCTGCTGCTGCTTCTTCTTTCTCCTATACGCAGCACAACGTCGCCACTTTTTTCATGATACACAATTTTCTATTAAGTCAAGTTAATTCGCTGTCTGACGTATCCGTAAGTCACTTGGATTTACACTTGTATTAGGTACACAGTTCGTAGTTACGTATACTAAGTTGTTGACATTAATATGCACAATAAATCAACGAAAATTATTTACCACCAAAAAAATCTGCTGCTGACAAAAAATGTATCTTATATGTGTATTTCAGGGTTGCTATTTCTTGAAATGTGTGGTAGCCTTGGTTCGCAGAAAAAGAAACACCGATAGTTTTGAATCGTGTGGCACTCTTGGTTTACAGAAAAGGTTCGATAGTCAAACTAGGCGCATTTTTTGAAGTAGCATTTTCTTAATTATGTCGAACTCGCTAGATTTATACAAATTAGGTTTATTATTGTTTATTCCTAAATTATTATTAAATATTACCGAAAATATATTCAGCATTTAAATTAGTCGCCTAGCGCGGTTCCCAATTAGATCGATTAAATTATTTTCCAAACTGAACGAGCGAGCAACGTCCCTGATAGATGGCGTATTGATGTTGCGCAAAACATACAAAAGGTGTAATTGCCAACTTTAAGCAGGCTCCGAACGATCGACAGGTTGTGGCGGTCGTGCGATAGAACAACTGCACGATGATTACGCGTTACGTTACGCATATTGCGTCTCTGTTTACATTTACATTTTATGTTAGATAAGCATTAGCATACATACATTTCTTAGTCTGCTACAAAGAACCGCCCATATTTAAAAAATTTAGATTTTATGATATAATTATCTAAATGAATCAACAAAAATCGTATTTGATAGTTGACAAACTTAATAAATATCAGCAGATGCAAGCAACGAGCCGATAAGTAAAAAGATTAACTGTTTGCTGATTTCTCATCAGTTGCGAAATATGTTAAGGTGGAGTAATTATGGTAACATATTAGCGCTTATCGAGCAGATTTTTGCGCGCGGCCAGCTTCAAGCGGCACTTGACAGAAATCTGTTAATATCAATTTGCGAGCAGTAACAGAGCCCATTAGTGTCAACAGCTGTTATGACAATGTTATTTTGAATTGACAACTCGTTGAATGCGGTCGTGTGTCGTGCGGAACGCGTTTCAGCGAACAAATTATTTATTTTCGAATAAATTTGCGCGGGTTCAAAATGAAAGCATTTAAAAGAAGTTAACTAAACATATGCATAATATATAAGTTATTCTAAATTGTGCTGCAAATTGCAAGCTTGTGTGTGTGAGTTCGATTGTTGTTTTTCTATTAAATTTTTTTTCGTGTTGTGTATATTTTTTTTGTTGGTGTTGCCCAGAAAGGGTGTGTACTAAAACTTCGTGTGCAGCTGTAAACAGGAGACTGGCAAAGGAGTCACGACGACCAAAGCGAAGAGAGAAGTGCCAAAGAGAGAGAAGGAGTGTGAGAGAGCGAAATTAGGAGTGTGGTAAGCGTTTTGTCTGATTGTTGGGGAAGGGGGTGGCAAATTCAACAACAACAATAGGAAATGCCAAAAGTTGTTTTTGTTGCTCTTGAATGCATATTTGGTCAATGCTTTGACCAAATTCGCAATTTGTTTCGCTTTATCTGCTGCCTGCTCCTTTTGTTGTTGTTGTTGTTGTGTGTGTGTGTGTGAAAAATCAATAAAATGTGTGTGTTGTTTGTGTTTGTGCAGCAGCCGGTAGCACCTGTAAAATTATTGTTGTTGTTGTTACCTTCTCATGATTATAACAACATTAAAATTTAGCAAATAAATTTTATTGTTCATAATATCAAAGTCAGTTAAGCTCTAGTCTATTTAATTTGCGTGTTTAATTAGTTTAAACCATGTTAATTGAACTACATATGTAAATGCTGTTGTTATTTTTGCAACCACTAAAAAAGCAATAAAAACGAGAAGAGTAGGCATCAACAACAACAACAAGCACAACAACAACACTAGTAACGACAAACGATAACAAAGCGTCCGCTGAAAAACGTTGACGTCGACGCTGACACCGCTGCTTCTAACGGTGCCGGGCAGCTTAACGAAAGCAGCATAGAGAGCGAACACAGAGAGAGAGAGAGTGCGAATTCAGAGAGCAGCGCAAAAAGGCAGTGAGAGCGAGTGCCGTAGAGTTTGTGATAAGAGCAAATTGCGGACATGCTTGAGCATAATTATTTCTTGCATATTTATAAAAATCTGTTTCTTTTTGTTTATCAAATTCTAAAGTTGTAAAAGTGCAGATTACAAGATTTTCACACACAGCTAACGACAGTTATAACATGTATAAGCATATGTGTGTGTGTGTGGTGTGTGTGTGTTATCACGCTTTGCGCTTTCAGCTGCAGTTCGTAGTCGTTTTGGGTAGCTTTTTAGGTTCCGTTCGATTAACTTCCCTTTGCGCCCTATTTTCAAATAAAATACTTCTGATGAGTCATAAGTCATAAGTGTGACTCACACACATAGGTCAGGCACGCGTGTGTGTGTGTGTCCTTGACTGCAAGATTAACATCTTGAATTGCCATTTGGCACACACACTCACACACTTTAATTGTGCTAAAAACTCGAGCAAAACTTCTGCAAAGTTTCGGCGCCTATGGCGTCACTTTTGGGGCGTGGTCATAAATTAAAGTAGAACTAAAAAAATATAAAAAAAAATTCTCTGGGGCATGTTGAGTATATGATTCTCTTACAGAGCAACTTGAATTAAAAAAAAAAAAAAAGAAATTAGTTTTGGTAGAAAAAAAAATTTTAACCAAAAAAGAACTAAGTTTTCTTTATTTTATGAAAAAAAAAAAATGTATTTTGAAATTTGAAACCGATTTATAAGATACAATTGATGAAGTATTTCTTTTGGCAAAATTATAAAGTGCGCATATTTTTGTATTTTACTTTTTGTATAATCTTTTTTTATAGTAGCATATCGTTCTTAGAGCGATTGATCAAATAAAGCAATGTAATTCATTGAAATAAACTATTTATAAGATCTTGGTGACAAACTTATTATACCCACCGTAGGGTATACAAAAGTCATCGACAAAGACAATAAGAAATATTCAGCACGAACTTGACATTGAACTCGTTGGTGGAGGGGAGAGGAGAGCGCAGCTTTAAATAGGGGATAATTTTGGGATGCTTGGAAGCTTCTGTTGAACTCAATTAATGCAATCGTCAGCAGCATTCCAATGATTCCACGATTCGCCAAAAATTAATCTTCCAAGCATGTGTTATGATTCAGGAATACCAAAGTACTCAATTCCAAAGTGTTTAACAAGTAGTTCAATCGACTTAGTTTGGAAATATTATATTTTGTTTTATTTTATTATTTGTTTGCCATTAAAAACAGGTTTAAGCTTTGTTTATTTACTCACATTTGAATAAAGAATAATTTAAGATATTCTTAATTAGAGCAATTTCAGCACTTCATAATAATTTGTAGCAATATAAAAAAATATTACAACTTCTGTTAATAAAACAAACGAGATCTTGGTATTTTAACTGCGTGTTTAAAGATCTTTATTTCAAAAATGAACACTAAGATTGTGGAGAATACCAAATGAGTTATATTGAAGTTTAGAAATTGATGACATCGAGCCTCTCTGTTAATTTGCAGGGTATGTCATAGCTCATATAGTCCTGCATTTGACATTTCTCAGAGTCCAGATCAGACAGGCGCATGGGAACCGCAGCAAAGTTGCAGTCACAGTCACAGTCAAAGTCCCGAATCAGATTTGAGAACTTGGATTGAGAACGAGAAACCGTTGCCCCCTCGCAGTTGCGCACAGTGGGAAAACATTCTAGATCAGCTTATAATAATTAATATCCTCGAAAGTACATAGCAAACACATCGTCTGTCGTTATTTTCCTATGTGTATTTCATTCAAATCGTACATTTTTTTTAAGCATGTTTATTTTTTTAATATGAATTTTCTAAATTGACTTTATATTTTTTAAAATCTAAAAGACAAAAATTTCAAAATAACCATATATATGTGACAAATTACACAAAAAAATGAAAACTAAAATAGCAAAGAGTATTAAATGCTAAATTTAACAGTTTGGCATTTAAAAATAAATATCGATATTAAAATTAAAAAAAATGTGAGTATTGTTAATCGAGTAGACTGGAAAATATAAATTATATCATAATCAAAATTAATATGTACTACAAAAGTGACATGTTTTTTAAATGCTATATAATTTTGTTATTTTGTAAGCTAATCTAGATGAATCTACCACTGTGCGACCCTTTGTCCGTCCGTCCGCTTGTCCGTCCCGTTCGCCAACCCGTCTGCCCGCCTACAGTCGGAAATTTGCTGCCCTTTTTTGGGCTGCCTCTTGTTGTTGTTGCTGTTGTTCTTGTTGCTGCTTTTCGCCTGCGCAAATTCCTTTGTATCGTTTGGGGACGACGCGTGCGCCACGTTACGCTCCAAGGAAACTGAGAACTGAGAACTGAGAACTTGGAACTGCGAATTGGGTAGCTCTCAAATGTATCTGGTTAGCTTTTCAACTGATGCTGCTGCTAAATTTATCGCTTGGCGGCGTGAGGTTTCTGCTTGATTTTCGTTAAGTGTTTTGGTTTCGCAATACCCTTACCAAAGGTAGGGAATATTAGCAATCAGCTTGTTTTTAATTAAATACAAATGTGTACTAAATTGCCATTTAAGCAATCTCGCTCAAGTTTAGTACAGTTCTTTATTAGTAGAGTCTCTATTATTTTTAAGGAAATTTATAATTATAATACAGTAAACATTCCATACAAGCAACTAACCAGAAACTATTTAGACAAATACATTTTTTTATATAGAAAACAGAAATATACTTTTTAAGATAAATCATTTTTATTACTTAAAATAATATTAATTTATTTTCTTAGATTTTATTAAAAATTTTGTAATTTATTTCATTAAATAAATAAATATTGATTTTTCATATAAAAATTGACTTTTTTTTTGAAGAAGCATCTTTTGCAAGAATTATCGTTTGTTTGAAAAAGTCTTTAGCAAGAGTATTCCAATAACTTGTTCGTTTTCTTGTTGTTGTTGCTTTCTCGATTTCGAATTTGGCGTTGGGCGCTTCGACTTCAGATTCAGCTTAAGATTCAGTTGCGGCTCTTGAGGGCACTTTTACGATCTTGTTTATGGGTTTGTTGTTTGTTGTCAATGTCACACATTTGCGACAAACGTTCCCCAAAACTGAAACTGAAACTGAAACTGAAACCAAGTCTGGGCTCTGGCGCTCCGCAAAATGAGGGACTCTTTTTGTGCTCGTTGTTATTATTGTTGTCGTTTGTTGTTGTTTTTGGCGCTGACTTGGCAAATTACGCGAGTCGACAAAGCTGAATAATACTGTACGAATTTGGATACAGATACAGCTGAAGACTGAGCTCTTTGGATGCTTTACAGATGCAAATTGAGTTGGCCATAAGGTTACAGATACAGCTGAAGTTGAAGTAAAAGATACGACTAGAGTTTGATAATCGGTTGTTGCTGAAAATACAAATGGTCGGAGAGCTGAAGTTGGCTGGCATTAAATTAAAGATACATTCTTAGCTACACTCATAACTAAAGATACATTTGTATCTGCGAATGCCTACAAAGTTATAGATCAAATTACAGCCGCTAAAGTTTAAAATGTATCTTATATACAAATCAGAACAGTTAATGATGGTCTTAAATTAAAGCGGAAGATATAGATACACTGGAGTTAAAGATTCAAATGCCGCTGTGCTGAAGTTATAGTTCAAATGAGAGTTGATATTAATGCTAAAGACTCAGATACAAGTAGCTTTGCAAGTAAAGATACATCCCATTAAACTGTATCTTTAATTGTAGCTTAATCTTTCAGCGGTATCTTAACTTAAATTTGTTGATATGTCTCGAGTTATAAATGTTGTGCTGGTTGTATCTTTAGCTACAGCTTAAGATAGCCAAAAGAAAATATAGTAAATAGAGCCATAAGATATGCGCAAAATGCGAATCTTTGGACACTGATGAGCCGAATAACCGTTTGTCAAACTCTTTTCACTTCTTTCGTATACTCGCTGCACTCTTTTCCTCTTCTCTTCTCGCCTTCTCGTCGCTTTGGTTCTCTTCACTGCTGTTCTGGTTTGCCAAACATAATTAGCATAAGCGGATGGTCGGCAAATTAAACGCAAACCCAAAGAGCCCAAAGAACTAACTGTTTAAAAAAAAATAAAAAAACTCAGCAAACGAAGTCGACCAACTGACCAGACGACCCATTCATAAAGTTTATTGCTCCACATGCTCCAAATTCTTTGGGCTTTCGAACAAAATAAAATCAAAGAACCATCCATAATCAGCGATCAAATGAACTTTTACACAAACACAAAAAGGGGCAAAAGCACAAACATAAATTACTAAATTGTTTAGTTTGCGACCCTCTCTCCACGCCAGCGGGGGAATCTCTCAACATTCTCAATTGTTTCCACTGCGTATGTCCCATAAATACTTTTGACAAAACAGAAAAAAACCAGGAAGAACGCTGCTGACGGGCTGCGCGACTGTTAGATGCCCAGTATTAATAAATATCAATGAGGTAAAAAATTCTGTAATTCTATTCGGAATTTAGAATATTAGCGAGAAATGCCTTGATTTAATGTGCATCTGAAGCAAACATATTTAAATTTTGTGACTTTCTCTCATTTTCATATGTATGTTTTTTAAATTTACTTATTAATTTTTTTAATTTAATTTAATTTAATTTTTTTTTCTAATAGAAAATGTAACAGAAATTTTAAAAAAAATCTATGAACAATTGTATATATTTTTTTATTAAATTGTC
Organism: Drosophila rellima; assembly: GCA_035043635.1. NCBI lineage: Eukaryota > Metazoa > Arthropoda > Insecta > Diptera > Drosophilidae > Drosophila > Drosophila rellima. The sequence goes on along the minus strand of JAWNMV010000302.1, from coordinate 3,731,875 downwards.
TTACGTAAAATAAAAAGGCACAGCAAAATCAGAGAACATGGCTAAAAGGTTTATCTTAATTCTCTTTTAGTCTCTGACTTCGAGACATTGCCACAAACTCATAAGTCGCTGTACCTTTTTGGATACTCGGCTAAAAATAGGCAATTGAATGACATAGCCAATTCTACAGATGCAGATAAATATCTCGTTGTCGCATATTGTGCCCACTGTGCAGTGTTCCACTGTCACGTTGTCCCGTTGTCTCGTTGTCCACTTGAAGCTCAAATTAAATAAACTGCATATTCAAAATACCCATGAATATTCATGAGTTTTTGCCATAGATCGATGCGGGTCAAGCGTTACGTGCGATATAAATTAGTTCATCTTGTGGATTATCAACAAGTCGCTAATTGTATTAGGTTGGGAAAACGGGAAAAACTTAAGTAGACAGCAATAGAAATAAGGAAAAATGTATAACTGATTTTGCCATGATCTTTAAAAAGATACGCATATCTGATGAATCTTGTCAAGTTTGTTGCCTTTTAGTCTGAAAAGTCGAGATAAGAATGAAGCCATGTGGATAATTATATGTCTTTACTTACATAGAGATAAAAATGTAGATATCAGTCGAGCTATAGAACCAGCTAAGGGTTAAATATATAAACTAGATTTAGTTAAGATATATATTCAAATACATAGGTATATGCGTGTCATTAAATCTGCCTGGCTTTAATTTAGATACGATATAAAGATAAAGCTCGATATTAATAGGGAATTCTTACATTCAAGTAAAAATCTTCAGGAAGGAAAAAACCGATCAAATCCCCATAATATTCAATATCTTAAGCAAAACCATTATTTCAACGAAATTTCTTAAATTTTGAATGCATAATGAATTTAGAAGTCAGGTCAAAACATGGGATCAACGAATTATGCATGGAAATCGGATCAGTTTTGGAAAAGTAATCAAACTTTGAAGTTGGTCTGGTTTTCGACCAAATAACTTGGGAGAACTCGATTTATCGTTAATATTTGTTTTCTGTCTTTTTGATATTAAACCCGATTCACTGTTTGGATTCACATCAGAAGCGCCTGTTCATGAATTATATATGCCTCAAACGAGTTCTCATATCTGTTGTTTAGCTAAGACAATTGGGACTGATCTTAGATTATATTTTAAGTGCAATTGAAGGCCTCTTAAATTGCTCTCGACCGACTTTAGTTGCAGTCTCTCTCTCTCTCTCTCTCTGACTCTTTCTCTCCCCTTCTCTTTTCCACTCTCTCTATTAATTTAGCATACAAATTGCGCTGCTTTCAATTGAAAAATACTCGTATCCCAAGTGATTTGATTAATTGCGCAGTCATCGCTGCCTTTAAAGGGGCGATGGGGTTGAGAGGAAGGGGGGTTGTTAGACCCCCTCTTGGTTCCCCCCTTCCGCCCACCGTTTCAGCCCACAGATCTGTACGAAGATCTTGCGGTTTGTGTGGTCTTTTATTTTTTATTTTTTGCTGGATTATTGCTTTTTGTCATGGCATCTAAAACTTTCCAAGCTGTTTTTCCACACAGCTGTTTTTCTTTCGTTCGTTCCCTATCAGCGTTTACCTTTACCTTCTCTCCCTCCCTCTCTGTCCCTCTCTCTCTCAATTAAGTTTACAAGAACGACTGTCATCTGGAAAAGTGGATGCCATACTCAAGGGCACTTAGGGCGTGGAGTGAGACATAAGGGAGGATGAACAGCACTCGATCATGTGATAAGAAGAAGCAGCAGCCATTTGTCGTATTCTTTGTAGACCAGCAATAGACGAGGGCTGCACAAGCGATCTTCATGGAAATTCTGAAATTCATAGTACAAGCACTTTAAAAAAAAAAAATATATATTTAAGGAAAACATTAAATACTACTTACAAACTTGACAAATGAAAGAATCGACATTACCTTACATGTAGATTTGAAGCATTTTAAACTATGAAGGAATCTGTGTAGAATTACTCAAGCAATCTTCTTGAAATTTCAGAACTTCAAAGCTTAGACAATTTTAAAACGAGACTTTTTAATTTACAACATAATATTAAATGCTTTTAAAATTATTGGAAAAAAAATGTATTATGGAGAAAGTTTTGTAGATTAGACAAAGCGATCTTCCTAAAATATGTAGAATACGTAGTTCAAGCAATTAATAAAACAAAATATTTGGAACTAAATCAAAATATTTAATAACTTTTAAATAATTGATAAATACAAAATTGTATATTGCCAGAGAATTCACAGCGAATATTTGTAGAATTGCCAGAGCGATTTGAAAAACAAAAGATCAAATACCTCTTACATAATTGACAATAAAAAAATGTTATATTGTATAGGAATTCGTATAGAATTTGTGGAAATGAAAGCTGAGACTGATGTAAATGTTGCATGTGTATGTATGCAAGTATATATTATGTGCTCAAGACATTGAAAGCAGATAGTTGTTTGTATATATCTCTAACTATAGATATAACTGTATGTGGATGACTGTGTTCTCTCCCCTCTCCCGCAGAACAATTAAATGCAACTTAATTTAAGTCCGCACGTGCCTGGAGCGTATTGTGACTTTGGGACGATTCTCTTTGTTTTTGTTTTTGGAGTCCCCCAGAAAAGAATTCGTAGAACTAATTTTTTTTTTTTTTTTTTTTTTTTTTTGGTGATGAAGAAAACATATGTAGTACAATTCCCCCTAGTTGGTACTATGAAATATGGTAGATGAAATTATGATTTGACAGACGAACTTCTGTTTCGGTAAATGTGTTGTTACAACATGAAAATTGGATTTAAAAAAAAAAATCGAATTGAAATTGTATCAACGTGAGGTAATAAGAAATTGTTGCTGGTTGGCACAGTTACCCACAGTTACGAGTCCAAGATCATTTAAATCAACATAAATCAACTGACGGACAAGAAGAGTTTCAAAGGGTAGAAGGGAAGAGACGACATGGGAAGAGAAGAGAAGAGAGGGATCTTGTAGCCGGTCCACAATAACATTCAAGTGCAATCGATATACAACAATACTCAAGTCCTCGTTCGTCGCTTACATATTCATCTCTTTTTATACCCTTGCACAGGGTATTGCAATTTTGTCACCAGATGTGTAACGCATGAAAAATTCTTCGCTTTGACTTACTTGCTTTCTGACTAACCTATCGTTCTGGAGCCCAAACGGTAAGAGCTACAAGGCTGAAATTTTGACAGAACAGAGATTTGTGGCTTTGAGCGTGTCTTTTGAAATCTTTCTGAAAAATTCGACCTGGAAGTGGGACATATTTGTGATCATATTTTAAAATACACTGTATCAGTTTAATGTGAAAAACTTGTTTTTTTTTTTTAATATCATAACCACAGTCACAGATTACGTATTTGGTATTATCTTTTAAATTGTAAACAACTTTATTTGAAATTACACCACTATTCAAATTAAACTACTTAAACATATAGTTTGGATCTTAAGATATTGGATAAAAACTAGTTTTTTTTTTTGTAAGTCGACTATCAAGCGTATCCAAAATTCGGATTGCCGAAGATTATTATTTTTCTTACTCGTTTTCCTTTTTTTGCTGGTCTTTCTCAAGTGCCAGAAGCAGGAAGCGAACTAAATATAAATCCAAGTCATGGCCCTGGTCTTCCTCTCTCCCGTTCTCTCTTCCCCTCTCACGCTCTCTCTCCCTCTCTCGTGCTCTGTTTCTGTGCTGCACCATATGTGGGCTGTGGCAGAGAATGTGGAATCGTGTGGCATCAACCAAATCGTCACTGAGCCAAAAAGCGACTTGTGTGTGCGTCCATTACATTATTGCTACGATCTATTAGCAAGCGACAATTGTGAGACGAACTCACAAAAAGGGGAAAGAGAGCAGAACAAACGATAGGAGGGAAGTAAAGAGAGAGTGGGAGTGGGACAGGAGACTGCAATGGATGGATGGATGGAAGGGGGCGGCCAAGGATGACAGTGGACTCGTCCGGCAGGGACAGGGGCAGCTGCTGCTGCTGCCATTCTAAAAATAGAAACACACAGCCACAACACTCGAACTACGATCTAGATATTTTCAATCTTTGATCGCTTGATCTGCGATCTTTCGATCCGACGATCTGACGATCTTCCGAACTTGGATCTACGAGAACAATCTGAGAAATGTGATCTTGATCTCGTGTCTGTCGATGAAAATTGCTTGCAGCACAAATTCAAATGGCGCTGCGATCGATTCATTTGCCATAAGCCTCCTGAGCATTTGTTTCTTCTTATATCCGCTACTCGTATATAGATTTCAAGGGTATATTGTATTCGTGGGAAGCTATGCAACATGGGACCAGCCACCGTAGAGATTACATTTAAAAAAATAAAAAAAAAAATAACAGAAATCAATAAATTTTGTATCTAATAATAATTATATTTTAATATATATTTAAATATATTTATATAACAATCTTTATTAAAAATATTGAAAAGTAATTTTTCTTTTCCATTCTAATTAAAAAATCTAAGCAGGATTTATAAGTATTAAAATTTAAAAATAAGAAAAAATTGAAAACTACCAAAATTACAATTGAAAAATTATCAATTTTTTTTCCATGTTCCTTGTAATTTATGGTATTTTTGGTATGTAATCTGTGTACGTATAATTTGTTTTTAAATTTATACTATTATAACAATTTAAATAAAACTTTTCTCTTTTTAAAGTTTACTTATAAATTATCGCTCCCTTTGATGTTTTTTTATATTTTTTATACCATCTCACATAATATTTAGTATCAAGATGGTATAAATATACCGATAGTTATGACTGTTTTACTGAGAGAAGAGGAATATGTATTTCAAATAATGGGTATCATTATGGTCGGGTTAACTTGTTGTTACTGCTGCTGCTGTTGTTGTTGCTGCACTTGAATTGATTGTTGTTTGACATGGCCACGAGCCGTGGGCAATATGTACTTACATACATACACTTATACCTACATACATACATACATACATATGTACATACATATGTACATGAAAAACATACATGGGACCTATGGTTACCGTCTAGACGTGATTTCTGCTCTGCAATTAGTTGCGAGTTGAAGTTGAAGTTGTGTCGATTTTCGATAGTCGATTGCATGGCGAGTGCTTATTGTGTGTTTCTCTCTCTCTCTCTCTCTCTCTCAACTTCACTTTGTCTCCCTCTTTAGGCCATTGGGCTTTGGGTGATGGATCAGTTTATCGTAAATGCGCACATTAAAATGTTTTTGCTTAAATTTATTGATCTTTGGCCATCGCTTGACATAATTGATAATCCAGACTGCGGTTTAGTATTATGCAAATAATTATTTTATTTTCTCAAAGTATCGTTGATTCTTTTAAAGCGATAAAACAATAGTTGTTAATTTAAAGAAATCTAAATTTATAATTATTTAATTTCTTACTGTTTCGATCGTTAAACATTTCATTTATATCGATGCATTTCTATTGATAATTTAACTTGATTACTTAAAAAAATATTAATGCTTGATTTTTGATAGAATTGCTATCGTTATCGTTATCGATAACATGTTATTGCGCATTACTCAGTTCAGTTCTGCACAATTTCCATATGTTGTTCAACTTTATTTTTGTTGTTTGGATTTATCTCTTTGCAAATATACGAGCCACAAATATTTGCCAACTTTGTCCAGACTTGGCCGAAAGGCAGCGCCAACAGCAGATTACGCGGCAGGCAGGCAGCTGACAGGAGGGGAAGAGGCAGGCAACGTGAGGCAACAAAAACCAAAACAACAACAACAACAACAGACGCTTTGCAATCTTATCGCGGGCAAATGTTTAAACTTTTTTAGCAAATGAAATGGCAATGGGTTGGAGCATGAAAAGGGGAGCAAAGAGAGAGTGTGTGTGTGAGTGTGTGGGTTTGGCGTTAAAGCTGCGCTAATGAAGGGGCGGGGCAGTTGACAGTTGATGACGCTGACAGGCTGAGGAAAGAGGATGAAGAAAGAGACGGGAAGAGGAAGAGAAAGAGAAAGAGTCAGCTACCGGCTGTCATTGACACTGGGCTCCTGCTTAGGCTCGTGCCAAAGGATGCATCGCTGCCCCAGCTTATCTCAGTCCCCTGTCTCTGTGCCTCGTCGACTGCCTTGTTTTAAGCCTGCAGCATGAAATGACCTTTTCACAGAGCCACCCTCGTTGTCAGAGCTGAAGCTGGAGATGAGCGCGTGACACGACTACAGCGGGATTTGGGTATACAAAGTTCAGCACTAGTATCTCTCACTATTCCCTCTGTAGCTTGACCAAAACTAAGTGAAACTAACTAAAAATAATAATAACTAAAATTAAAACTAACTAAAATAACGTGTTTAATTTGAAGCTCGCGCTGACGGCGACTTTTTAAATTATTTCTTGATTTTTGAAATCGTCATAACAAAAATCGAGTTGTCGATATAACTTTAAAAAAATTATCTATTCAAATTCTTGAAAATCGCTTCTGTAAAAATTGAGATGTCGATTTCCTTCTATTTTTTTGTATTTTAATATTACTCTGTGATTGTAAATATTTCTCATTTTGTTGTTAAATAAATTTGATTGGTTTTTAAAACTAGCAATTGCTATTTAATAATTTGTGAGTCGAGTAATTTAAACTCGATTTTTTTAAGCACATATTTTGGCGTCTTTTCGAGAATTTAGATCTTTTTCTGCTAAAACTATCGTAAAGTATTATAAAGAATTTAAATTGCAGAGTTACTGGTTTTCCATCACTTTTGATTTAAATCATCGACAGACCGCGCTAGTGACGAAAGCATCACGAAGGTTTCTAAAACACTTATTTTAATATCTGCTGAAGTCGTTCTTTTTGACTTCTCTTTTGGTAAATTCCGAGGTTTTTTTTTGTTATCTGCTCGTCACGCTGCCATCACTAGCTGTTTGCTGCATGTTGCATGTTGCATGTTGCTTGTTGCAGCTGCAGCCGTTGCAGGGCGTTGATTTAAGCAATTAAGGGGCAAGGGCTTTGCGGCCAGTTGTTGTTTCAGTTTCAATTTTAATTTTTCAATATGCGGGCTATGGCGACGGGTCAATGGCTGCGTGTCATGCAAATATTTTGACAATAACGGATAAAGAGCAGCAAACAATATACACTAGAATGAGAAACGGAATTAAGAGAGAGACAGCGAAAGAGTCAGAGAGAGAGAGATAGAGATACAGTGGCGTTTAATTGTCCATCAAATTGGAAATCAATTGAACCGACACTCGATGACAATGCGAATGAATTTCTCAAAATAGAAAAAAATGTACTTCGACCAGTGCCAAGCACTTTCACTACGAAATAACAACAACAATAATAAATAATGCCGCTTATACAAAAAAAACCGAACAACTTCTTTAATTCGATAGATTTTTGATTCTTTTTTTTTTTTTGAAGCTGCCTCAATCTTTAAAAAATTTGTTGCCACCTCGTTTACTGTTTACAATTTGCAGTGGCAACAAGTTGAGTGGTTACAAGAGGGGGAAATGGGAAGGGGTTGCCTTAGAAAAATGCTTTGATTATGTTGGCTATTAAGATTCGCTTTGGTTATTGCATATGTTTTCATACTTGATGACTTTTTCAGTTCACACGCACTTTTCTCTCCTCTTTCTCTTTCTCTTTCTCTCTCTCTGTCTCTCTTTTCCCGCTCTTCTTCTTCTTAATTTTGTCACTTGTGAATGTTGCGTGACAATCGCTCATTTTTGCTTTGTTTTTTTCTTTATTTGGACTTAAAAGTGTTGCATGCTTTTTGGGCTGGTCAACACGATTCAACACTAATTTGAGCAACATTTTCACGTCTGAAGCACAAATTAATGTCAATGCATGTTGCTAATTATGTTAAAGTGCATCGACTAATGTGTCATCGTCATCGTCATCGTCATCGTCATGGTTATCGTTAAATTCCCTGTTTGTTGACCTTGTCTCAAAGTGTTCCTTTTTCTTTTTTAGCCCACACCTTGCTTAATTTGGTGTGTTTTTTTTGGAGGGCTTGGCCAACTCAGTTAACTGACGAATTTCGTGTTGCAAACTGGGATTTGAACTGGTAAAACAGCTGGAAGACTGTTCTTACATACTCTCACTCTATCTTGTCCTCTTCTAATCATTAAAACTTCATAATCATCCTTAAGAAGTTGTCAAACAGCTGTTTAATTGGTAATGTAATTTAGTTAATGATTGAGCCAAGAAGTATTTTAGATGAGATGCAGAAATGAGTTGTTCTTTAAGCCTCATTAAGATGCTGATGAAATCATTTTAAACTTTTCTTTTTGCCGAATTGAACAAATGAACAAATCTCTTAAATTAATGAACTTAAGCTATTTTTTTCAAATTGAAGGAATTCTGTTTTTTTTTTTGAAAATATTATAATGTTGAAGGTTTTTATAAATATAGTAAAAATTGAAAATATATAAATAACATACAAGATTTTTAATCTTTTGTTTAAATATTTTATTATTTTATATTTATTTTATTAAGGAAAAATAGGCTATTGTTTTTTGTTAAAACTCAATAACAGAAAATAAAACATGCTGTTAAAATTTAAGATCATTTTTATCAATCGATTGCAAAATTGCGCTACGCTTTTTAGATGAAATTAATTCTTGTAAAATTGGCAATATGGAAAATGATCTTAATTTCCTTTTATTTTGTTGGGTTTTTGTCGGAACAAATGTTAAAACGTGTTTTATTCAAACCTTTCTTATTTATGTATTCTCATTCTCTCGATTTCCCAACCCTTTTTCTTTGCAGTTTTGCCAACTTTTCTGCCGAGTTGACGGTAAACAGAAACCGTCAGCGAAATTCGTCGAGCAACTTAAAGGTAAGTTAATAGTCTAGCCAACGGATATCAAGGATAACGCCTTTGAGGGTGTCCTGAGGACACGACAAGGAAGCAGACAAAGCACAAAAGTGCTCAAGCAGAATAATGAAGAAAACTCTCTAGAAGTGCATGTGAAAAGTGTGAGGGAAAAGGCGAGTGGGTGGGGGAAGGGAAAAGAACTCGACATTGACAATGCCAATGTACCTTAAAGGGTGAAGAAATGTTCCGTTATTGGAGAATCCATTGTTGTCACCATTTCTCTCACTTTCCCAACTTTTTCTTCTTACTCTTCTTGGCAACTGCGTTTGCTTGCGGTTATTTTGATTTGAGCTTATGTCACACACACACACACCACACACACACACTCTCCTCTCAAGTGTTGTGTTGCCTTGTATTGCTGTTGTTGTATTTTTTATGACTTCCAGGCTTTTGGCCAGCTATATAACATGCATATAACACCCATAACTATGCCGCATCCTCAGCCCCACCCCCATTTCCATATTCACTTGGGTATCCCCCATTTTTGCAACCCTTTTTTTTGCAACGTCTATGGGTCTTCTCTCGCAAGGGTATTTGAATTTTGTCACTAAATGTGTACAACAAAATGTGGAGATGGGCAACTGTGTGCTTGAGTGCTTGTGCGTCTCTCTGGCGCCAAATCGCAAAGCATAACGGATGAAGCAGAAAGAGTCTTGAACAGTGCTCTGTAAGGGTATCAAATATTCGCCTTGCTAAAGATGACTTAATTTCCTTGTTGTTATTTATTAACGTTTCACAGGCGCAATAATATTGAATCGACACACACATACAGGCAGACAAAGCTTAAGTAATTTGTATATGTATCTGTGGGGATGTGAGTATGTGCATCTGTGTGTGTGAGAAGCTGATGAAGCGCGTCTGCTTCGTCGTGCATCGCAGCTCAAATTGCCGCCGCCCTTAAAAGTATGCTACACAATATTTATTTGCACACTTTACAAAGTCGCCGCAAAGTATGCAATGTTTTTCAAAAGTTTTTAGTCAGTTGCCAACTTGAAACATTTTAAAACAAAAATATAGTATGCTTTTGTGCGCCATTTAAAGCAACTACAGTGAAACTTCCCTACCTCGAATCACCGTTATCCGAAGAAAAAGTTAAAATTATTTATATTTTTATATTTATTAAGTTTATTGCCACTTGATTTAGTTCGAGTTAGAGATAGTTTGAAATATAGAAGTTCAAGTTCTGAAAGTTCAGCAGTACCTTTTGTCCCTTTTATACAACATTCTTATTAGGGTCCGTCTACTCACTCTGAAAAGATAGTGAAGAATCTGTGTATATAAGCATTTCTAGAAAAGTATTTACTGATACTAAAAACTTATACTTGATACGAAAAAAATAATCTTCCAGAAACATGTTAATGTAATTAATTTTACGAATGTTCTCTTAAATTGATTTACCATCATAATTCGATATTATTATAATTTTTTTTTAATAAGTGTAGTTTTTCTATACTTTTGTCTTGGTCGTTTTAATTGCTCCACTCATATGAAAAGAACTAAGAACGAATTCCGTTTAATTTTCTTTCTCTCTTTTCATTGTGTTTAGTGCTTAAAATTACCCGCAATGATTTCTAATTTAAATTTCTTTGCCATGTAATATGCGAAAATATTTCTTATTGCAAATTTAATGTTGAGTTTAATGTTGCTGTAAACTGTTGCAATCACTGGGATGCCGCATGTTGCAAAGTTCATTTGTATAATTTTATGGCTATTCCCGTTGCCATTTTAGCCTTTTACTGCGTAACCCGTTTTTGCCAGTAACAAGTTCTGGCTACCTCTAAACTCTTACCCCCCCTCTTCGCCCCTCTTCTTTAACCATGCCTGCTTTTTGCAGATGCATCTGCAACACATTTGATATCTGTGGCACAACTGAAGAATTTCTTCTTATGCCAAATAATTGTATTTTGAATGTATTTAAAATTGTTCTTTTCTTTCTAAATTCTATTTACTGGATCACTTTTAGTTAGAGCATCTAGAAAATTATAAATATATTTCATTAGCGAAATTTTAAAAATATTGATTAAATGTTTTCCCCATTTCTTAATTTTTTATCTTCTCGTAAAGCATTTTAATTAGGTGGTAGCTCCTAGTCGAGCAATTGGTTTTAACTGACTTCAGTTGCATTTAATTTTCCACTTTGTGGTGGATTTGTTTTTCGCCTTCAATTATAGGGCATATTGGGCATTCAAATGCCACCCACGCAAATATTATAAATAATTCAGAAATAGTTTATAAATATTTGTAGTCATTTGACTTTTGTTGCCTTTGTTGTTGTTTCGCTTTGATTGTGGTTGTTCATTTAATTAAGTGGCAACTCTATGTGTTGTCGAGCGGAGGCGTCTCTCGAGTTGGAGTCAATTTAAGGATCGTGGGTGGCTTCCATTTCAATGCTCATTGCCGAGAGGAAAGGGAAATGAAGATGGAGAGAGAGAGGGAAAGAGATATGGGGAGCTTTTGTTTAGACTTAATTAACAGCATTTTGTACAAATTTGGTTGTCATCATTAGGCAGGCAACTTGTCGTTGTTGTTGTTGTTGTACGCAATGCGAAGCTGGTTCTGTTTGATGCCGTCTCATTTGATTGGGCAATCGCCAAAGCGACTTTTTTTCTCTTTTTGTTGCTTTTGCGTAATGAAAATTGCATTTTCTTGCAGCTTTTAACTGATGAGTTTCCACCTCTGGCAAAAATGTTGTTGCTCAATATCTAGTCGCATATTTGTGTCCTCTATAAATATTCGTGTGTGTGTGTGTGTGTGTGTGTGTGTGTGTGTGTGTGTGTGTGTGTGGCCCACTGGCCAAGTGGCAAATGGTTATGGGTCTGGGTCTGGGCAAAAGAAAGTTCTCTCTCTCTCTCACTCTCAAGTGCCACCTCAACGGTGCAAACATGCGTCGCACAAGCAGCGGCTTTCCATGGAATGCCTCTAATGCACGTTTTTCCAAGACGTGTCCAGACATTGCATTGAAATACCCAAGATCTACAGATGACAACGTGACGTGACACGCACAAAACACGACAGGAAATAAATGCCTTTCATTTCGACTCAATTCTCGATTTTATTAAACATATTTGCCAACTGTCTTACAGCTTTTTATTGACACAATTTTATTTAAAAGTCAATAACTTACTTATTACTTAGTTAGGAATTTAAACTCCAAATTCTACAAATTTCATTATTGAGAATTACCAAGCTCGACAAAAAGAATTTCCTTTCGTTTCATTTCTCGATTATTATTATACGCTTGCTTAAAGTATAACAAATGTTATATTGACAATTTCTTGGCCATCTTTCACTCTTAGCTTAGCATTTCAAGTTTAAATTCTCAAAATTGCATAGTGATTAATTAAGTTAGAGCTGAACTAATCGATAAAAGACGACTTGACTGAAACTGCAAATAAGAAACCTTCTTTTAAATCAACTGTAAGTTGTCGGTTTTATTTGAAATTTTTAAAATAATTTTCTTTTTTTCTATTAAGCTCAATTACAAACTCTGTACTCAACTTAATAATTTAATTTTTTGTTTATGTCTAGCTGAACATTTTAGCTTTATATTCTGAAAATTTCAACGTAATCGATTGAGGAATAACAAAGTTATTTGAAAAACTCTTATAGGGTTGTGTCGTGTTTGAAAATGAAAAAATGCATATATGAGTTATGTGGCGATCTTTAGCAAGACACAAAGACAGAGACGGGGATAGAAAGAGACCTAGACGTAGACCCAGACCCAGACCCAGACCCAGACCCAGACCCAGACCCAGACCCAGACCCAGTGACAGTACCAAACCCAAAACTTACTTATACTTAAGCTGAAAGCCCAAACTGAAACCCAAACTGAAATCCAAACTCAAACCAGTGCTGTAGGTCAAGGCTGGGCGCGGCGGGCGTTGCGTCTACGTGACGAGGCACTAGCCAATTTCTTGTAGTTGTTTATTGTTGTTGTCGTCGCGACGGTGTTGTCGTTGTTGGTTGGTTGTTAGTTGCCTGTTGGCTGATTGTTGACACTTGCAGTTACATCGATAAGCGAACGGTGAAAGCAGCAGCATTAAACACGATGACTACTGTCCAAGTGCGAGAAGAATGCAGAATGCGGAAGATTGTACACACTTGTTTATTAATTCAACATTCATTTGAAGCAGTCTTATTTATAATAGCTTGCATTTGAAATATTAGTTACTATAAAGTATGTTTTTAAACTAAAAACTTCAAGAGATTTTCAATAATATTTTCTAGTACTTTCACTGGACATCAATCTTTCATATAATAGATGTACTTATCCTTATCTGTATCAAATTTCATGTAGATAACTTTAATATTGAAAGAGAATATTAAGAAATGTGTAGTTGTTAGACGGAGACGTCAAAGATGTCGATTTTCAATCACTTAACATAAGTTATCGCTGGGTATGAGAAATATTTATTTTTTCCACATATTATATTTTTAAGATGTATATTTCATAATCTTTAAGACTCTTTATTTAAAAATATTATTATTACATCTAACAAAAACAGATATTAAATTCAGGACAATTGGCCGAAATGCTTTCCCTTTTACAGTGAACTTCAAAGGATCCAAAAGATCAAATATTTAGATACAATTGCGATTAAAATATTTGGTATTCGAATTGGATTTCCACACTTAATGAGAAAAGTCAAGCAGCCTATTTACGAAAGTGTATAATAACTATAAAAAGCGCTCTTGACACATGCTCAGAGAATGTCAGATAAAGAAGACGAAAATAAAAGATCTGCATCTGCAGCAATTTGATGATTTGTGATCACCTGTGCGCAGTTCCCCTTCCCCTTCGCCATCAAGTCAATTCTGCTGCAGTCTTGGGATGCGCTTAGGAAGCAGCGCACTTCGACTCTGGGAGTGATGGGAACACTCTGGGAATGAATACTCTATGGGAAAACCGAAAGTGTTGTCTCAGCACGTACAAGAAAATATAAAAGGTAGATCACTGCCAAGAATTGAAACTACAAAAAAAAAAGAGAAAAATATAAGCCCTACAACTGGGCTTGTTCTCATTGCAGACCAAGCTGCAATTATTTTTAATTCTTTTTCTTTTTTTTTTAATATTGGGGCCACGTTAAAATGCGTAGATAATAAATTTGATATAATTTGTTTCAAAGATAAATTGGGGTAGATGTAATGGAATTTCTGTCGAGTAGAAAGTTCAATTGATCGCGATGACATTTATCCATTAAGCTTATCACTCAAATTATATTTCAAGCAAAGTCAACGGTCAGTCTCAGATGATCTTTATCAATATGATAAGATTGTGAGTAGACTTTACTTGAAGAGGAAGTAAAAAGTGGAATAATAAAAGATATCTTGAGTGAAGCTTATCATGGGAGGCTTAAGATAGAAAGCATAGATAGATAGATTAGATATATAGATTAGATAGATAGATTAGATAGATTAGATAGATTAGATAGATTAGATAGATTAGATAGATTAGATAGATATATTAGACATATTGATTAGATAGATAGATTAGATACATAGATTAGATAGATATATTAGATTGATAGATTAAATATATAGATTAGATAGATATATTAGACATATTGATTAGATATATAGATTAGATACATATATTAGATAGAAATATTAGATTGATAGATTAAATAGATAGATCAAATAGATATATTAGATAGATAGATTAGATAAATAGATTAGATAGATAGATTATATAGATAAATTACATAGATAGATCAGATATTAGATTGATAGATTAATTAGTTAGATTAGATAGATATATTAGATAGATAGATTAGATAAATAGATTCGATAGATAGATAAGATAGAGAGATAAGATAGGTAGATTAGATAAATAGCTGTGAGCTTAGAACAGTGATATAGCAACCAGATGTTGTCCAGCTAATTTAGTCTTTGAATTGCTCTGATTGTTGTGTTGTTTTTATATTCATTTAATTTTATTTTGTTGGCCGTTAACTAATTAATTGCTACGCTCTTTAAATGTTAATCAAAATATACGCCAACGTTGCCGACAACAACAATAAGACAAACAACACCAACAACAACAGCGAGCATAAAATTAGTGGATAACTTTGGAAAACATTTAACAAAAATGGTTTTTTTTTTCTTTTGGAGGGAATTAAAGAAAAACAACAATACGCAAATGGCAAACGGCAAACGGCCCAACGCCTTTGAACATAATTTATGGGCAATTTGATTTTATTTTCATTCAAATTTTATTTCACTTTAAGTCGCTCTTCAGTCTTTCTTCTATCTATGCTTCCTCTGTCTCTCATTATCTTTTTCTGAATTTTTTTTTATTTTTTGCAAATATTGTTGTATAGAAATTTACAGCCAAAACAGAAAATCCCAACCAAAATTTGATACCAAACTCAGTTTTTTGTTTTCTTGAGCAGTGTTGTTGTTGTTTGGGAGCTAGAAGAAGAGGAAGAGGAAGACGATGAGGAAGACAATTAATTGATGGGAATTTCTATTCAGCAAAAGTGTGTGTGTGTGTGTGTGTGTGTGTGTGTATATATCGGCTGCCGGTCTTTTGGTTCGTTTACATATTTAAATAGAAATCGAAAGCGTTTGATTTTTCTTCATCTCACTCTTTTACTCTATTTCTCTCTCTCTCTCTCTCTCTCTGTCTGTGTCTCTGTCTCTCTTTTAGCCACAGCTTCTAATTTTTTTGGCTGTAGAAACAATAGACGCGTGTTAACTTTGATGAAGTTGATCATCATCATTATTGTGATGACAATGATCATCATTTTATAGAATTACATAAGCTCCATAAAAGAAAGAAAGAAATTTAAAAATGTCGAAATTAAGTAATAAATTTTTTTTTAAATGTTAGTTAGTAGATATCTTCCCCCACTTCCATTTCTCCCGCCACCCTTCTCTCTCTCTCTCTCAGGGTCTTTCACTCTGTCTCTCTCTTAAGTTGCTCGCCTATCAATCGAAGGTGGGCGTGGCATTTGGCTAACGATGCGGCTGACTGATTTATGCTTGCCACATGCTGTGGCAGCGTGAGAAGCGCAGAGAGCGGCATTTGAAAGTGTTGCAATATGTATGCTTTCTTCTAGTTTTCTACCTATTTTACCCCTCTCACTCCCACTCGCTCTCTCTCTGTCTCTCTCTCTCCATCTTTATATGACACATTTCAACTGACCGAACAATCGACGCTGATGATTAACAACAATAACAGTAATAATAACAACACAAACAACAACAACAACAATAACAATAAACAAGCTCAACTACCTCAATTTGTTAGTGTTGTACACATACATATACAACATTTCACGCACTCACGTTTTTCAATGCAACACTTACACCATAAAATGCCGCTTAAGCCACAGAGGCCGCAACACAGCCACGCCCCTTGCCCCACGCCCCACGCCCCACTTCACTTCAGGCCACATACATACATTTTTATGATCACAACTTTATAATATATGCTCTACAAACTCAGAGTTTTTACACTTGAAGACGACACTTTTCTGCAATTCTTAAGTGCATACAAAAATTTAGAGAGAGATGAGTAAGAAGTTAAGTAAGAAGTTAAGTAAGAAGTTAAGTAAGAAGTTAAGCAATTTCTTTTCCAAACAACTTACGAACTTGAAAAAGTGTACGTTCTAGAAAAAACTTTTTGAAAATTTTTTAAAGAGAATTTAACTCATAATTAACATGGAAATACTCTGAATTTAATATAAAAGAGACACAAAGAAGTAAAATGTGAAATAAAAAACTAATAAATTCTAGATGAAAGTACTGTAATACTTACGAGTATATCAGAGACAGAAAAAACAGCGAGAAATTATATGATGTATATTAGAGAAGTTAAAAAAAAAACACACAATAATTTGATTAAAAATTACTTAAACCATATTTAATGAGATCTTCTAACATATTAGGCTGAACTACGATTTAACTTGCAATGAATTTAAGAAACAGACACAATAAATGTTTCTTTAACTTCTTATTATTAAATTCCAACAATATCCAATATACAACTTTTTGAGGTCTGTAAAAAACTTGTGGTAAATATTTAACTATTAATTTTCTTCAAGCCCATTAACACATTATAAATTAACTTTAGCAGTTTCTACCCTATATTCAACTTTAATTTTTGTCATCTTTGTTATCAGGGCATTTAAGTCTTCGTTGCGTAGAATATTTCTTGGTTTCTCCTTAAATTTGTCTTGTTTCTTTTTTCAGAGCTTTTCAACATAAACAATTATAAATAAAAGGAAATGAATTATTTTTCGCGCGTATTTTTAGCAACAGCTTCAACATGGTCAATTATTAAATAAACCAAAAAACCCAATAGATAAAGCTCGTTTATTAAATACCCTGTAGAAATTCAGGGAGCTTGGTAAAGGAATCAACATCAAAATTAAAAATTAAAAATTAAAAAAATAAAAATTGATATGTACAAAGATAAAATAGAATAGAACTTATGTTAATATAATTTATGATTTAGGATACATTGTAAATTCTTTTTAAATAATACCGGTGAAAGAACGAATTTATTTTAATGATATCAAATCTCTATAAAGTTTTGTTTCATTTTTGCAGCGACTTGGTTTAGTATACCCTCTTTTAAAAGTCTTAAGGCATATATAGCGGCAATCAGTGACCACTTGACTTTGGCACATTTTTCTTGAATCTCAACACAAGTTCAAGCGAATCTTTTGAGGATTGCCCAAGAAAAAAAGAGATCAAAAAGAAAATTGCGCAAATGTGTGTGTTTTTTGCAATGAATGCGGAATGTGGAATGACCTTACGGGTCGACGAGCACATTTATCGATATCAGTTTTTGTCTTCTTTTTTTTGTATTATGTGTTTGCATAATGCGATATGCGGTTTGTGATTCGGGTTGGGATTTGGGTTCGGAAATGGACATAGGTGTGGCTTTCAAGCTTCCAAGTTTAATGCGTCGCTTGCATGTTATGAGTAAAGCTCTATAATGAGTTGACAATTATATGGCATCTAATGCGATGTCCAACAAATTTACGATGCATTTACGATAAGTTGCGTTGATTTCATTTAATGGCAACCCTCCTTCGTCTCTCCCTCTCTCGGGTCGTGCTTTGAAGAACTTTGACCGAATGCAACACCAAGACAAAGAGACAGAGAGAGACAGAGAAAAAGAATAGTCAGAGCAAGAGGTTAGCTGGAGTTCGTTGGAACGCTTGACTAACAGATACCCAGAAATTATATTGTAGAAACTTAACCTACTCATCATTCGATCGATAATTAATAAAAATTAATTTATTAAATTTTTACAAAATTACATAATTGTTTAATATTAACTTTAAATGCTTTTTCGTAGCTTAATCAAATATCTAGAAAATATAAACTGTAAATATAAATATAAATAAATCAAGAAGCTTTACCTCTGCATTAAATTTCTATGTAAAATAAAACTTACAAATTTAATTATCTAGCATATTTTCAATG
The DNA here is from genome assembly GCA_035043635.1 of Drosophila rellima. Taxonomy (NCBI): domain Eukaryota; kingdom Metazoa; phylum Arthropoda; class Insecta; order Diptera; family Drosophilidae; genus Drosophila; species Drosophila rellima. The sequence continues at coordinate 3,713,583 of JAWNMV010000302.1, read as the reverse complement.
CATATTTTTTTTGATTTGCAGCTCTTGCTATTCTATTAGTCTTTGCTTAAAAAGATATTAATTTATTATTCGATCGCTATGGAATTTTCAGATTATAGAGCTTATGTGTTGTTAAATCAAATATATCAAAACTGTGTAAAGATAATTCAAGGAATTTAAACAATTTGCCGAATTTCTATTACTTAGACTATCGATCAATTATTGAATGACTTTTTGTTAGTCCCCAACTCTGGTTACTACTGAGATCGATGTGATCACAGCTGCAGCCTTTCTCTCTGTATTTTATGGCTACAGGGTATGCAAATACAACAAAAAAGTTTTCGCACGAATTTAATTGCAAATTAAAAAAGTCAGTCGCGATGCGGCGCATAAATTTTGTGGCAATGTCCACACACAATCATCATGATCATCATGATCATCATCATATTGATAAAATCGTTGGGGGCACAGCGTCAATGCCAAATGCATGGCCATTTTGGCCACGCCCACATCGGGCTATGCATCAGGCTAGCTAACTTTTACTTTGAACTCTGACAAATTGCAAAGTGAGGGAACGGATCTGGGGTCAATTATAGCCATATGCGTAGACCTCCCGTCTCTACCCACCCCTCCTACAATTTATTGCCTTGAGTTTTGATTTTGCTTTTGCATAAAAGCAAATTTTTATTTTTATTTGATTTCTGGTCACCAAGTGCCCAGCCCCATTACCAATCCCCACCTGAGTCATTCAACCCGAGAGAGGCCGCCAACTTTCATATATGCAAGTAGAGAGACAGAGATAGGGGGAGAGAGAGAGAGAGAGTGAGAGAGAAGCGTTACTTTCTTCAAAAAATTTGAAATATACCACCAAACTAGCCACTTTACTACTTGCCACCCGCCTATGCGGTCTCTTCCATCTCATCTTCCTCCTCTTTGTTGATCTCTCCTTCTCTCTCTCTCTCTCATTCTGCCGCTGCCGATGTCGCTTGTGTCTCCCTCGTTAAGGTAAAAGGAGCTTTCGTTGTTGCTGTTTTGGTGGGTGAAACCGATATTAGCTGAGCAGAATTGTTAATTAACGCATACGACATATGTTAATATCGTGCGAGCGAGCATTCAATATAAATTTTGTCTTGGCGAAACGGTCCAAGCCGGAAAGGCAATGACGGATGTAAGACCGATGATGGTACCGCTCGTTGTGGTTGTTATGGTGGTGGGTGGGTGGGTGGTTAAATTTTGACTTAAATTTTAGTGAAATTTGTTTTTAAATATGATATTGATAAAACATCGATAAATATATCGATCTATCTATATATCTATCCATGACAGCTCAATTAAAATGTCGCCTATACTTCGATACATACATATATCGCCAAAGGTAAATATTGTGTTTTTGCTAGTATTAATTGTTAAGTTATCGATAACACTAAATATTTATTGTCTTGTCTGGTAATGTCCATTTGTTGCCGATTTGAGGAACTCTACTCGAATCAATGGAGCTATCGAATAGATTAAAGTCTTGTCGTTTTGCAACAAAATCTGTTAAATTATTTTTCCGTTATCGATAACACCAATCACTTATCGATAAATTGACCATTTGCTTTAACGACTGATTTCTAAATACCGATAAATTATCAAAGAAATATTATTAATTATGCTATCGATAAAATGTACAACCCATCGATATGTTAACTACTCTCAGTTGCCGCTGATTTCTAAATTCTATTCAATTGTCAGCAAGCACAGAAAGTTCGTTGCCTGAGTCTTTTGTTTTTTTTGCGACAACGGAACAATGATATGTTCATACTAGCTCAATCAGTCAATCAGTCAGTCGGTCAAAAACAGTCACACACACATGCACACGCACAAGCGTTAACTGTGTACGATGGACATGTAAATTTTAAGTCTCTAGTTAAACCACCACAAGTGCTCATCACCATGCACCGCACTTGTCACCTGCCTCTCGGATCTTTCGTTCGATCTGCCACAGGCATCGGACCACTTGAAATGCATAGCGTGATTTGTCACTGTGACAGTGTGTGCTTGTATTTGTCTGTGTGTGTGTCTGTGTGTGTGTCTGTGTGTGTGTGTGTGTGTGTGTGTGTGTGAGAGTGTTTTTGGTTTAAAGCGGCATATTATTATTTATTTGTTGTTGTTTATGCGGCGCGTGTTGTGAACCAAAAATTTGTGTTTATTTCTTCATTTCGCTTCAATTTCTTCAGCAAGAATATCAAAAGGCTTTTTGAGTTGCTTTCTAGTGAAATTGAAAACGCATTTAATAACAAGCCAAAATGCAAAGAAAACAACAACAACAAAAACAGAGTTCAAACTGTTGACAAATTTCACTTTCAGCCAGAGCACATGCTAATGTTCAAGTAAATCCCTTTCAAAATCTCAATTCGAATCTAATGAAAAAATCACAAAATTGAAAACGAAATTGGACTTGAATTTGAAGTTGAGTTGGGAGTCTGAGCGGCATTAATCAAATTTCCCAAGGCAAATGGGCAAACGGACAAATGGGATGAGTGCGTTGTTGTCGCTGATTAGCGATAACAATTTTGAATGGCGCCGCCATTGATGGGGAGTGCCAACAACAACAACAACAACAATAATAAGAAAATTTGATTAGCCGGAACCGCCACTGAAAGGCGGGCGTGAGCAAACGAAAGTGAACCAGAAAGTATATATTTTTGGGCCCTTTTTAATACCCTGTAAACAAGGAAAATGAGGTTTGATTAATATATAAAGTCATTTGTATTTATATAATTAATATACACCAGTTTATTTAGCTTTTTGTGACTTTTTATTTTTTATTTTAATTCAAAAGTTTAAACTTTAGTCTTCATTTTATTTTAACTGACTAACGGAAACTCCGACTTTTGAGAGCTTCTTATTTATTTATTCCGTATTAGTTTTGCTTTCGACTATAGTCGAGTATAGAAAGCTATCTTGATTGAAAATTAATGAGTTAAAGTAAACAAGTACTATTTAATATAATTTTTTTTTGTAATTATTAAAATAAACTCATTGGTTTTATTATAAACTGGGTATCTTGTAGTCGATGACTCTGCACTACTGCTCTTTTATTATTAGCTTTTTAAATTTTTGGGATGGGTTATCGAGTTCTGTGTGTGTCTAAAAGTTTTCACGTTTTCTTGAGTAATTCGCGCAAAGGCTAATGGAAAATATGTTCATAAGTAATAAGTCGAAGTTGTGGGCTCTCGAATAATGATTAAGATCGAAGCGAACTGTTGTTGTTGTTAATGACTTTCCACAGGCTGTGATGAGTTGGCATTACTTGAGAGAAAAGTCGTAATTATGAGCTGTTGTTGCAGGAGCTTTTAAAGGCGAAAGCTAATTAGATACTAAATATATATTTACTAACATTAATCTTTACAATTCCAAATGGTTAATTCGATCATATCTCTTCTTTTATTTTGCAGCCAAAGATAAAGCAAAGTCTCAACTAATTTGTGTATTTCATGAACTATGCTAAGTGGTAAGTGCATTATTTTGACTCGTTTTATAGACGCGATACTCGCAACCCAAGTTTGTTGCCTAAGTCTTTCGTTTTGAACCCAATTGACCAAAATTTATTTACAATCCGTAAACCTGTCTCTGATGAATTGCCAAAAAAAAAAATATATAAAGAAGTAGCCAAGTGCGAACCGTTAATTGGGCATGACTAGGAATTGAGCGCAGAAACAGAGGTCGCAAGAGAAAGAGAGAGGGAGATAGAGAGAGAGAGAGTAGAAGACATTGACAACGATTTAGACGAGGACCGTTACATACAATTTTTAGATTTTCATTTGATTTTTTACACATATTTACTCATGAGTACCTTCACCTCCTCCCTCTTTCTTCCTCTTTAAGACCAGTTATACTCTTGCAGTGCGTAGCATGATTTGATCATAAAGCAAGTAACGCATTAAATAGTGAGACCATGGCTAAGTTTATTTAGAGTTCATGTCTACTTAAGCTGTATTTCTTTATTCAAATATCACATTAAAACTAAATGTTGACTACAATCATAATATTGTTTTTAATAGTTAAAATATAGAACTGTGTAAATTTATGCACTGAGCGACATAAGACATTTTAGAAACAACGATATTTATCAGAACCAAAATGTATTCTTTATCAGTGTTTGCTGGTGAGGTTCTTTTTACTCGCCGACGACGAAGAAGTCGACATTGTAGCGCCAATCTGTCAAACATAACGGAAAGAGCCAAGTGAGCAACTTGGGGGCCACTTCTGATATAGAGCCAGGGTATTTACTTTTTCAACTCATCGACGTTGATTTTCTTTTGATTTTTTTCTGCATGACACTGGTAAATAATTTCGACTATTTGTTATTAAGCGGGCGTTTGGGCCATTGGGCATCGTCGTCATCGTCGTCGTCGTCGTCGTCGTCGTATTGAGTGTCGACCTTAAATGGTTTTTGACTTTGACTTTTTGGGCTGGCAATTGGCGGGCCGCACTTTTTGGCCGATTGTGTCTGTTGTGTCTGAGGATTTGCACAGCTAATTAAGTTATTTGAAGTTGTTGTTTGTTTAGTCATGCAGTGCAAATGCTTTTAATTCTCATTGTTGTTGTTATTGTTGGTATACCCAAAAAGAGGAAGAAGAAAAAATAGAGACATGAACAGAAACAGTGATATATGTATATAAATAAAAATCAATAATAAGCACAAACAAATGCTAAAAAGTTATAAAAATATTGAGAGTTGTGCAAAAAAAAAAATGTGTACGATTTCAAGTGAAATACGGCTTAGGTAGAGTTTCATAGCTTAATACTGTGACAGGTGAATGCAACTTGGTTGCTTATAGCCTTGAGTTTCGTAGCAGGCAACCTGTTGAATTTAAAGGAACTATTTGAAAAATATTGACTATATTTTTGAAAGATTATTCAATAAGCAGCTGGAGCTTAATTTCATACATTTCCTGAATGAGTTTTTTTAGCTTTAAAGTTGAAAATAATTATTTAAATAATTAAATAACAATTATCTTTCGCAGTTCCTAAAACTAAGAACTTTGAAAACAGCAATTATTCTTGTTTCGACCGCCTCCAATTATGGGAAAAACATTTTCAACTTGGCCTTAAGACTCGCTCGTGCTCAGCTTAGATGGCTGACAGATGGATGCTTTTGGCCTGCTTTGTTGTCGGTCTTCTGTCAAGCTGTCAATCCCTTGGTTACATCACGAAAAATGTCATCTATAAACACATCAAGAGGAATTTGCATTCTAAAAAAAATGGAAGAAAAACCAAAACAAATATGTTTAAAGCTGACCTTAAGAGATGTTTATGCTTTGTGTTGATATTTTGGGATAGATTGTCTTTTATTATTATAGATTTCGGTATGCACATTCCCTCAGTTATTCATTAAATAGTTTTTGCCACCCACAAAGAAGTCGAAAAATCGATAGACAAGGCTACAGTGGCGTCTCTTCCATTCGTACACAGCGACCACGACAACGCATAGTGGGCCAAATTTAAGAGAATTTCTTCAAAATACTTAAATAATGCAGAAAGTTTTTAATGATTTTTTTAAAAGCCTTACGATACATTCCGCAGCTGCGGTGATTTCTCAAACATTATTTATTAGCTATTTTTCTATACATTCTCGTTGTTTTGAATTGTTTTTATTTTCTTAATTTCAAAAAATGTTTCTTTGAATTTATCTGAAAATACAAACCATGTAAAACTTGAAGAATAAGATTTGAGGACATAAAATGTTGACTGAAAAATCTATTCAAAAAATAAAATTAGGTATAATATTTTTATATACTGAAGATAAAAAAAATCAATTATTTAACTAGATTTCTTACTGCGGTACTTTTTCTATAAAATTATGATCTTGAAAACATTTGTTAATATCTATACAATTATTTTTAGCAAATTATATAATTAGTAATAAAAAATAACAAGTGAAAATAGAAAAATATTTAATTATTTTGCCAGTTATTCATTTCGATAGGCCAAATGGCCCACTGTGCAGTGCAGACAGTGACAGCTAATGAGCCGGTTTACTGTTTTACGCTCTCACAGACACGCTCTCTCGCTCTCCCTCTCTCTCTGTCTGTCTGTCTGTCTGTTTTTCTCTCTGGTGGCGCTCTCTCGCCCACACTGAGCGTGTTGTCTTGCGCTGGCTTTTGGCACCTGTCGCTGCAACTTTGTCTTTCGCTAAAACTTCTTCGACTGCCGACGCGGCGCAGTCGCCGTCGCGTCGTCGCTGCTTTGCGGTAAGCTCAAGTTGGCGGTACAGTGGGCACGTCTTGAGCGTTCAATGCGCTGCCAGCCGTCGATAAGAACGCACGCGAAGTCGTCGCCCCGGGAAAACTCCAAATATTTGAATGAAAACGCGCGCGCGTGTTTAAAACATTTTTATTTCGCATTTTTTCTCTCTCTAAAGTGTATGCATTTTTTCTTCTTCTGAAAAATACCACAATACAAAAAGGGCAATATTTAAATACAATTGCTTTAAATGTTTTAAAACAAGTGCAGATTTATCGTGGCTTCGTTTCGGACTTGGTTTTTTTTTTGGTGTCATGTGACAGTTCTTGCCGCCAGGTGTCGCGTCTGTTCACCGCAACTTAAATGCAGTTTTCAGAATTATCAAGTGTTTTGTACAACAGTTAAAGCAAAATGTCAGCGAAAAATCAAATGAATGTCTTCATGGAGAAGTTCAATACGGTGAGTCAATTTGGACTGAATAAGGCTAGCAATGGAGTTACGATTAAAAACTTTAATTCCAAACTTAAATTGAATAGAAATTAATTGAGAAACAAAAAGCCAATTAATTTCGAGAAGTTTAGAGCTTACTTATCTTCTTTTGATTAAAATGTGTCTTATTCTTTGAATCAATAACAAGTTCCGTTAAGTTTGCTGAGGGTTGAAATCTTTAATTTGCCAAAATGTTACTATGAAGAACATAAAAAAAACAGATTTTTTCAATCTGAAATTAACTGGTGGAACTTTTAATGTGAAGAGTTTACTAAGTACTGATTTTAAAATTAATTAATATATTTTATTTAATAAATAAATATATTTTGATCAAAAATTTATTATTATTATTAAATCTCAAAGAGAGAATTAAAGGGTGGTGAACTGTTTTTTAGAATACTATGATTTAAGAATCGTCTTGTTTTGACAATACTTTAATTAAAATAATAGTAGAGCTTAGTCAACATCGAGATCTATGATAAACCCATTTTAATAGTTTATAATTATTTATTTATACGTGATTCATTAGCTTTCATATAGTAATTACTTAGTATCTTTTGGTTCAACTTTTTTTTGCAGTAAAAGAATGTGACATTTTGGTGTTTTCCAATCATTACCAGTTACCTTTCTTAGAATTACAATTCTGCAATGTCATTCAATATTTGCCGTTAGTTTTTAGTTTTCTCTCCACATCTTCACTGTTAATATGTACTCATCAAATTCCGGAATATATCTTATTAAGAGCTTTCTAAGCGACCTCTTGATTCATCGAACTTGCAACTCACAAAAGTTGATCTAGGGCTTTGTCATATCTTATAGACACCTGTTGAATATAGCAAAACGATTGGCAATTGGATAAATGAGTCGACTCATTTGTCATTTGCATTCAATGCTGACTGTCAGGTCATCAATAAGTTGGAATTGAAATTGAAATTTTTGCGCTTAGTTTTTCAATCGTCGCATTTGGATTTTGATTGTGGAGCCGCAACGCACACAAAATGAAAGTGAAATGCGCTTCAAAATTAAGTGTTTGCTTTATACTGCATATGTGAGAGTGAGTGTGTGTATATATGTATATGTATATGTGTATATGTGACTGTCTGTGTTTATGCCAAGTGGCTGCTTGAGGCATGGGCCTCAATGAGCCTCAATTGAATGACTGACGAAATGTTGCGCACCGCATAATAAACGACGCGTCCAAAAAGAAGTGGCTAACAGCAATTTTATGCAGCCAAATGCTAACAGTAGTTGTTGTGTCTGTTGTTGTGGTTGTTGTTGTTGTTATTGCCTATTGTATGCAACAATAATTAATAAATAATATTTGTTTGTTTGTTTTTATTGCGCATATTTCATGGCGTGTACACAGGCGGGGTGAGAGTTGCCCAATTGCCCAATTGAGCACGCTCGATAAATTATCGAGCACATCGATAACTCATTTCGATTAATAACGTGAAAGCTATCAAGAACTTTCCAATAATTTTTTAAATTGAAAAGTTATTAGATTGATAGCAATAACTATTGACATGAGATAATTATTTTTTACTATTAAATATTATAATCATAACCAACTGATCTAGACCAAATTTCAACATCATGGCTTTAATCAAAGCTAAGTTCGTGTAGTCGAGAAACAGATAAATAAAATAAAAAATGTGAATGATACTTAGAAAATGCAATAAAAATAAAAAGAATTTCGAACAAGTATCTCAAACAAGTTTCATCAAGTTTCCTTCACTGGCAAGAGAAGTTAATCCTCCTATTAATATAAAATTATATAGAAAACAAATCCAAATAAAATGTATATATGTTATACCAAGTTTTATCAACTTTGCTCCACTGCCAGCTGAGTTCGCATAGATAAGAAGTTGGTGGATAGCTAGAGAACTTGCCAACAACTCATAAAATGTTTGAATTTAAATATTGGAACCTGTAAAGTTGCTGTTAACAACCTCTGGGTCAATGGCAAATCATTGGTCGAGTCTTTTCAGAATTGTGTGGCATAACTGACGTCATCAAAGCGCATGCCACTTAATGTTGATTTGATGATGATGATGATATAAAGAGAGAGGGGGGAGGGGGTCATCCGAACCAGTTTCGACCAGATTAAACTTGGTATGCTTATGCAACCGAAAATCGCATGTAAAGTGCAGTCTGGGGACAGAGAGAAAGCAGACGATACGGTGTTAAATTCTAGCACAGCTTGCGGTAGTTGATGTCACAAAACGAATGACTTAGGCAACAAACTTGCCCCACAACGGGCCATTCGAAATAAAATGCCGTTAAGCCAGCGACAGCTATGCTATAAGCTTCAATGTTCAGATGATAAGTCATCAAATTTATTGACTTATTGCTCAGAGTTGTTATCCAAAATCGTGTTACGCAATGGAAAATTCACACTCAATCTTGAGTCGTAAATCCATCATTTGATATTAGGCCAATGAATGCATTCATAACATACAACTCATGATAAGTACCGAGTATTTCTCTTCTCAGCTCTTCTCAGCTGTCAACACGCCTTGGCAATTGCATAAAGTAGGCGATGACTTGAAATCAGTCAGTCAGTCTGTCTGTGTGTTAGCCTGGCTAATAGGCCTGTCTGGCTTGTTGCTGATTGTTGTTGTTGCTGTTGTTGTTGTTGCTGATTGCAGCCGAAGGTGAGGCGGTTTTGGGGCTAATTACGAGCACAACATTTGAAATGTGAATGCAATTAAATCGGCATACGAGTACAAGTGTCAAGTGCGTGGGCCTGACAATATTGCTCTCAGAATGTCAGAGTTTTATTTGTATTTCATTATCTATTGTTGTTTTTTTTACCACAAGGAAGTTGTTAGCTCTGCTGCATTCATTGCCATTTGTGCTACCCGCTACCTATGCTGTCATGTGGTGCATTTACTCAGCTTCATACGTATTTAGAAGACTGATGAAATCAAGCAAATCATATTGTTGAGCTCAAACAAAGACACATCGAATTTGTACCCAAGCATTAGAAAAAATTCAGATAATTTATGGATAAATATTGTAAACTATTTCATTTTATTTTACCTTATACTTATTTTATATTTATTTTATACTTACTTTATATTTATTTTATATTTATTTTATACTTACTTTATATTTATTTTTTACTTATTTTATATTTATAATTTTTGGATAAATATTGTAAATTATTTTATTTTATTTTACCTTATACTGATTTAATATTTATTTTATACTTATTTTATATTTATTTTATATTTATTTTATATTTATTTTATATTTATTTTATATTTATTTATTTTTATTAACTTATTATATTTTATTTTTGATTCAATTGTTCTTCGTTTTGCTGCCTACTAATATTTGAAGAATTATATCAAATACATATATGTATATCAAAGTCATTGTCAAAGTTTTCATTTTCTTGATCGGAAGATTCACGTGTATTAGATTACTGATACGATGAGTCCAATTCTACTGTTTTTGCCGCACAAATCAGAACAGCTAAATAACGATATTTATGGTCAATTTGTTATTAATTTAAATGCGCATTTAGCAGCATTACGCATACGCATCGTGGTACATTGAGTGTTTGTAATCGAACACAAACCGCCAATGTTAATTTGCGATTTCCTCGTAGCCCTCAATCTCTGGATGGATACCAATTGCAGCTTATCATTCACACTTGATGTTTATATCAAGTCGAGTTCTCATTCTGCTTGCATAAGCAGAGAGACTGGGAAATTCGAGAAACCGCAAGAAAATCAACTTGCAGCTCATGGATTTTGTTACCCAAACAACAAAAAAAAAAAAAAGAAAAAGAAAAGAAGAAAAAAACTGTAAAGTTACTGATTTAGCAAAATGTATGTTTTGTACTCGTATTTATTTATGTGTTAGCCTGGTTCGCTGTTCATTTGTTGTGTCTAGGCCTTGGCTGTTAATGCCTGGGGCCCATTTATGGTAGCTCTGACCCATATTGTATATACTCGTACTCGTACGTTTGGCCAATGCTTTGGGCCCAAATACGGAAGCCATGTAATGCTAATGAATTCAAAAAAGCAAAGCAAAAACCTCAAACTCAAACATGTCCAAAAAAAGTCGGCAAAGAAGAAGAAAATAAAAAAAAACATTTGACGAAGCTGTTAAAAAGTTGTAATAATAATTTCCTGACTCTGATTTGCATGCTGTAAGTTTTGTTTAACATACTCAATCATTCCCCCCTCCCACTTCTACTCACCACATTCCATTCCCATTTCATTTGGAGTGACAACTTGGCTAAAAATAAAGAAAAAAAAAAGAGATTGCAGCAGCCGTGGAATGCGAGCAGACCACCTACTTACGTGAGATGACACAATCAATCCGTATACACTGAACAAAACGGTTTTTTAGTCAAGGAAAACATAATCTTATTCAATTTTCATTTCCTAATCCGCATAATTATGTATTGATCTTGGTAATTTTTAGTTAATCTTTTAGTTCAATTTATAGAATATTAAATTAAAACTTATTGTTAACCATAAACAATTTATTTAAATTGGAACTGTTGTAAATCTAAATAGTATTTGATATTAATTTACTCCTAGTTATCCAATTTAATGAAAAAGCTGAGCTTTAACTATTTTTTTTTAATCTTAATTAAAATTCAAATTAAAAGGGTATCCCATAGTTCTAGTATCCTATTATTTCGCTTACAGAGCACGCTTGTTTATTGAAATTGTTCCAAAAACAAAACTCAAAACAGCTGAGGTGAAAGTCTCAACAAATTTGATAACAGATACATTTGTATCTTTTACTCAATTGCCTGTTATTTGCACAGCTGTTGATAGCTATTCTTTTAGAGTAACTAATCTCAATGTCAACTGACAGACTGTTGTTTCATCTCAGTGTCAGACAAATATATCAACAAACAATCACAAAATTAAAAATAAAACAAAAAGATGAAAAAAATAGTGTTTAACATTTATTTACGATACACTTTCAATTTAGTTTAGTTGAGTTTCTTATGCTGCGTTTTGCAGATTAAAAGAGTGAGTGCTAAGAGATAAGAACATGTGAATAAACGAGTAAGTTAACGTTTTTATCAATTATATATTCATTCAATTAAAAAGAAAAGATATTTTTATCATAAATTACGTGATAAATAAATTACAAAATTCTCAAGAAAATATATGAATGAATGTTGATTTTCCTCTTTCCTGGGGTGACTGGGTCAATGAATGTTTCTTCAGGCACAGTTCGTTTGTGTCTTCTTCTTAAGCCCAATTCCCGTTACGTAACCCGTTTTGGCCACTAACAAGTTCTCAAACTCAAGATGCAATTGCAATCGAGTTTTACTATAGCTTCAATAAATAAATACATATTTTAATGATTAGCATAATTTTTTTTAAGCACACCAAACTGAATTTTAATATTTAAATAAATAGCTCACAACATCTTTAAAACAATCTTCAAGAACTTGTATAACATACAAAAAAGATGTTTGTCTAAAAATAGAAGAAATAATAATAGAAATAATAAAGTTGATGTCTGTCAGGTTTGCTAGTTTCACTTAATTTTCCAATAGAAAATGTCGGTATCTGACCCAATAGTTGTTAACGGTACTGACAGGGGTCAAATCACAGCTCACCTGTTGGCCTTCAATTGCCAAATTGGCCAAAAGTCGAAAGAGAAAAAGAGTGAGAGAGATGGCAAACAGTTTTGGTAAAAGTTTTCCGCTAGGAGACGTCGTCAGTTTTCTTCTGTGTCAACAGCGAATGGTTAGATGGACTTGAAGAGGAAGACGCTGAGCTGTAACTGGCAGTTTGGGAGATTTCACCTAACGACAACAACAACAATACCACTAACAACAACAACAACAACCACAACGACTAACCACAAGAAATCGCCAACTTAATTTACAGCATTTTGAATGTGGCCAGCACGATCTATGCAATCTTCTGCTTTGTTTTTTTTTCTTTTCTTTTTCTTTATTTATTTTTTTTTTGTCGCCTTTTAAGCATTTTCACTTTCGTTTTCAATTTGTGTGTTTTGAGGTTTCGCGCTGGCCAAAAAGAGCCAACTGCGACTGCGACGGCCTCTTAGCCGGGCCAATAATCACAATAATAGTGGTAAGCGGGCAGTCAGTCAGGCCCGGTCTGGTCTTGGCCTGGCCTGGTCTCTGCTGGCTTTGAGAGATCGGCAAACTGGTTGGGGTCTCCAATCTGGCCGGATGCTTGGAATTTTCGGATGCCGAACGAAAGTGAAAACGGCCGACAAGAAGCAAATGAAATCAAAATTGAATTTAAATAAATTACGTATGTTAATTGCAGTCAGCCAGCAAAGCCACAAACTGTTTTCGACTTACCAACTCGAACAGCCCAATAGACTAAAATAAAATAAAATTAAAACACCAGCAAGAATTACATTGGGCTTAAATTTGTTCAACAGTTAATACACTCAAGTTTATATTAAATAATAATAATAAGTTTATTGATTATTTAAACATAGACTGGCTGAAATAAGTTTGGCTTTTCAAATCCAATTCAATTTTAAAATATAAACGTATATTATACATTTGTTGCACAATTTGTGTAATACCCTCTGCAAGAGTATTAACAATAAAGGAAAAAAATCAACTCCCAACTGTAATCCAAAATGAAACTGAAACTGTTTTTAAATTTTATTCATTTTATTTTTGTTTTCGCGAATGCAAGTTGCGGGTTACTTGAATTAATGAGGGTCAAGATACTTGACGGCTTTTGCTTTCTACATCATTATCCTCAACAACAAGATTGTCATTATTATTCTGATCATCATCATCATCATTATCAGCATCAACAGCAGCATCGACACCTTGAAATTGCTGCAGGTGAAGTTGAAGATGAAGCTGAAAATAAAGCTGAAGTTGAAGCTCAAGTTGCCAAAGTTGAAGCTGGAACTGAGATTGATGAAGGCGAAGACATTACACGAAGCTTTGTATTGAACTTGAAATGTGTGTGTGTGTGTGTGAGGTGTGTGGACAGTAGATGACGGAAAAAGCTAAAGAAAAGGGCGACAGAAAAAAAAACATTTTAATAAAAAAGCTTGGCGCACGTGGCTCAAGTTAATGGGCATTTCTAAGTCTAGCACACTTGAATTGAGTTAATTATTCAAATTATATTCGTAACTGCTTTTGTTGTTACACTAGCTGAAGATTACACATTTGTAAACTCGACGCGCCCGCATAGAAAATTTGACCATAACTGTGCATCCTGTTGATATATGACGAATCTGGCCAAAAAGGTCACTCCATATCTGTATCTAGCTGTTTGATCTATGAGATCATTAGCCACAATTGTGAATGATTGATTGCATTTGATCTTTTAAGGCAATATATCGAAACCAAAAGACCTTGACAAGAATCCAGATACTAAAAATGTTTATGTATAGCACAATTATAATAATTGCCCTACATCTAATTGTTAAGATTACGATTCTCCTTCATATGTACACAAATATATGTTCATGAATATTAAATATGTCAACATATCTAAAACTGTGAAAACAAATAAAAAGTAAACATTTCGGTGAAGTGAACAAATGACTTAATATTATTTCTTCTTCTTTGTTAATTCGTGTAAAATTTGAAAAAATTCTCATCTTTTGTCAAACCTTTTCATCTGTATTTAATACCAAATTTTGTGCTAATTGATGATCTTTGACTGTTGTTGGATATTGTCTCAGAATTTCGTGTTCGATTTTGATTTACGAGACAATAGAGACAGTCGACAAAAGAAACAAAATAGACAAACTTGACCAACTGCCACTTCCCAAATAAAAAAAGCAAAGACATTATAAAGACAACATACCTTTTAATCTTAACAATAATCTTGTTTTGGGCCACGAAATGATCTCATAACGGTGTACGGAGTGTCCGGTCAATTAAAGGCCAATTGAACCCTGTGGAGCTGATTAACAATGCGACTCGTTTAGTCAATTAAAACGCCAGCATATTATAAACTCAACCAAAAAAAAAAAAATACACAACACAACAACAACAAACACATCATAAAAAAAGCAAAACCATAGCAACAACATAAAAGAAGTTCAAAAAAATTTAACTCGTTTTCGGCTTTTCTTCAACTTTTCTTTTCTGTTTATTGATGCCGGCTCATTATTATTATGATATCTCAGGAAGGGTATTTTGAACCGAACTTGATACCGTCAATGATTTGAAACTCACCAGGTTTTACTTTTAAACGATCTATCTAGATAAGATCTTTGGAAACGTAAGTTCATTCAAAATACAGTTTTTGCATAGGAATCTTTATTATTTTTTTTAGATATCTGCAGCAAATTTTTCACAATCAATCTTTACCATTATTAAGCATAACTAAATTTGTCATCAAAAATAAGGATATTTAACAAAGTTGAATCATCTTTTTTTTTAACTCACGGCATTATCGAAACTAGACAAATATTAAAAAAAAAATTAAATCATGAAAATTTTCAGTTAATTTCAAAATAATTTTACCATTAGTGTAGCTGCTGTTGCAAATATCTGCAAGGGTATTAAACTTTCGCTTTGAAAATGACAGCAATTTTTCAGTTTTATCTCTGTAGGTTTTTTTTTTTTGTATTTTTCGATTTGCTTTTGCATTGTTTTGAATTAATAATTTATATCGATTTTTATAAGCGCCCGCGGCGCACATCAATTGATTTACCGGATTAGCATACACAAACACGAACACACACACACACACACACACACATACACATACACAAACATATACACATATATATTTATTGGTATATATGATCCACAACCGATGTCGAACCCATGTCGATTACTTTTTTTTCTTCACCACTTTACAGGTTGATTTTGGCTAAAATATTATTTGCAATTTATGAAACGCGTTCACAATAACAACAACAACAACAACAACAACAACAACAACAACAAAAAGCACTACGAGACGAAAGTAAAAGTTCAATTAAATAAAGATAAATTGCACAACAATTGTTGTTGGCTGCCCGCTTTGAGTCAAGTCCAAGCCAAGTTAAAGTCGAAGCTAAAACTAAAGCTGAAACTGAAATCGAAACTGAAACTGAAGCCCAAGTCGTCGAGTCTTCGACTTGGCTCTTTGGGCCAGTTTACGTAAGCCGTATAAAAATTTCAGAAATGCAAAAATCGCTCATTGAGACAATGCCAAGTGTCAAGTGCCAAGTGCCACGCCCTTATCGAGTGACAATTACAAATTAATAAGCAGAAAAGTAAAAAGCGCCAAACCATAATCAAAATGACATTCCGCTTGGAAATCAATAAAGTTATATACATATGTTAGAATATGATTGGAAGTCAAAGGTGTTTTCACTTCAGCTTCTTCATTATCGATTAAAATTTCTGATTAAGTTCCTTGTCATTTACTTATTCTAAATAACATATAATTTCATTTTCAAATTGTGATTGGCGCTGAGTCGTCATCATCTTCAACTTCCATAGGCTCGCCGAAATCAGGTTGAATTTGATCGAATTGCCGACAGTCCTCAATGGAGATTATTTTCAAGCCGTCTTCTTTGTTGGCCATTTGAACAGCTACATCTGCAAATTCCATGTTCAGATCACCCCTCATGAATGGCAAGTTATTAAAGCCGCATATCTCTTCCAACGCCATTTTGCTGTGATATAACGAGAATTGGGAAAAATGTGAATTAGAAAAGCGTCATAAAAGAAACAGCATTACATTTGTATCGTGCAAATTTAATAACAAATGGATACAAGTTATTCCAGAAATTGTTTATTATCCAATTTCTTATTTTTAAATATCTCAATTATACAACTAAAAAAAAAAAACCACTGTTGATCGCCAAGATATTTTATAATGATAATTCTTTCTCAGCTGCAGCTTACCTTTAAAATTTATTTTATTAATTCTTTCGCCAATTATCAAATGTTGTTATGTATAAACAAATACAAAAAATATTTTTGAAAATTCTTTTTCTTTATTTTCTCAAATTACGAAAACTTATACAAATGAATATTGAATCGATCCAAATGGCTTGCTTTGATTTGAGGCTATAAAGCTGTATTGAAATTTAAATTTCAGCTTTCTTTCATGCAATATATCTTAAACTACCTACAAATAATCACGAAACATATATAATAAATCATTTAATTTTCACTTTACAAGGTATGGATTATTGGTTTTTATTGTGCGCAACTGTAAAGATACCAAAATAATATAATAGAGTGTCAAAAGTCAAAGCGAACACGAAAATAAAAAAAAAAAGCAAAAAATCATTTGACAAGAGGTGGAAGTCGATATGAGTTTTTTGAGATTGGTTCGAGTGTTTGGTGCTGATGTTGAAGCATTTCATTTCATCGCTTTCATCGTTGATTGGCGAATTGAAGAAGAAACAAGAAGAGCGAGAGCGAGAAGGAGAGTGAGAGACAGAGAGATGAAAACATTAAACACGGCCGGCTGCAGAGTCACCGAAAGGCCAATGCATTCAGAAAAAAAACCGATACGTGACATTCAAATGGGCTTTTTCTTCATTCAATGCAATAATGATTACTATGATGATTTTGCTGATGATAATGCTGATAATAATGATGTACGCGATGACTACTAGAGAGCTGAGCATGACAATGATAATGTCAGTACTCTTTACTCTTAGCACGTGTCAAGTGTTGGCTTCAAACAGATATTAATCAAAACTATTGTCGAATGCTCAATCAAAAATCAAAAATGTGACAATGGAGGACAAGATAAGCGCAAGAATACCATTGAAGTTGATTTTTCAAAGAACACAATAAAATAATGAAAGCTTGTAAAACAAGTGTAGTAGCAGCGACATTTAAAGTGACCATAGAGGATCATAGTATGCCATTTTTACAACATAATGTGACAATGGAGGACACAAAATTGTAGAAATAGATAAATATTGTATGCAAATTCCGCTGGTTTGTTAAAAACAGGAATTTTTCAAAGATTTGCGTATTAGCTGGTATTTAAAGTGACCATGGAGTAACAAGGATCAGATAAAATGGATTTCGAAAGAGTTTTAATGTCGTCCGACTGGCAGATACCCTGTAATGTTGAAAAGAACATTGGAATATGGATATCTTAAAGGTGCAAAGTGAACTTAAAATGCTCGATGATAGCACACTTGAGTGCTCGAATGATAGTTACCCTGTAAACAGGTTGATTGATCAATTTTTTGACTGTTAATATTGAAAGAAATATGTATATTTACTTATTGGTTCAAAGTGAGCTTCACACGCATGATGATACCCGATTTTTGTGCTTCGGCGCCTACAGGGTATATAAAAACATGCCACAGAATTTTGCACGATTTTATCGACGAATTTTGTAAGTTGTACAACAACAACAAAAATCACAACAACAACGCGTTAACTGTTGAAAGGTAAAGTGCACACGAAGATTGAAATTGAAACTGAGCTAAAGTCTCGGCCTGAACCCGCAACACCAACAACAACAACAACAACAAATGAGCAGCAGCAGCAACAACAATAACAACAACGACACCAAGCCTAAATCAAGTTGCAAGAATGCGGAATAAATGTCATGATGAAAATGAAACAAAAAGCAAAAAAAAAATAGAAAAAAAAAGAAACTAGAAATAATAAAAAACTAAACACCGCAAGTTGAGTTGAAGTTGAAGCCTTTGTGCGCGTATCTTAAAGATACAATTATTTATGATATGGATGTGGTTAGATACACATACTTAACTATTGCATTAGCGCTAAAACATGTTTCTAATTCCAATCATTTTCCGAACTGGTGCAACTCAAGTTGGGGGCGTACCAAGAAACCCGGGAAGGGGGAAGGGGGGCGTGGCTGAGTTGGGAATCCGACAATGTTCAATGTTGAATGTTATACTATGCTTAAGCGTTATTTATTATGCACCCAAAGCGCTGGCTAAAACAAGTTCTAGACTCTGAGCCAAAGCTCATTAACATTAATGAAAAAAAAAAAATCAAAACAAAATGTGTTAAAATTATAATTAATTGCCATTTGTTATTTGTTATTTGTTGCAGCTCTGCAGAGCTCATTAGAGTACAAAATCCACTACAGTTTAGGTTTTCCAATTGTTGTTCACATTTTTCAAGTTCTTCCGTTTTGTCTGCAGCGAAGGTTGCTTCGATTTCAGTTAAAACCCTCTGCTAATTGTTGGCCAACTAAACTGTAAACCAATTTCAGTCAATTTATAATTATGGCGGATATAGTTATAAATCAGACAGATAATTATATTTACTATATTTAACTGTGTAAATTTTCATACAGAAGTCTCTTTAAGTTAAAGTTTTAATCAGAGTTTTTTCTTTGGGTGTTTAATTTAATTTCATATGAAATTTGTATTAAATATTGATTCCTTACGATTGAGTGTTTTAAGAAGTTTCGCAAGTCTACCGATTTAATTAATTAAAACAGATATCTTCATCAGTGGTATTATTTAAGCCAATATCAAATAAGCCAAGTCAAATATATGCACATTTATCAAAATCTATGTGCAATTCTTTTGGCTCATATTCAAAGTTAAGACTTTGGCTTTAGCCATAACTCTTAAGCTGGCCTCCTAAACTTTAAATGTCAGCCAAAATGTGCAACACCAGCTAGAAAATGCCTGGCAATAAGCAAAAAATTCCAAAAACAAAAACAACGAAAAATCCATGAACATTCAAATGGGAAAATGGCAAAGCGCCCCTCCCTTCCCTCCCTTCCTCCCTTCCTCCCTGCCCTCTTTAATGCTCTCGACACAACTACATATTTGACTTGGGTCAAGTTTTCAATTTACTTTTTCGACCTACAATTCCCTCATCACTTTTGATTTTGATTCACATCCTGATCTGCGTTTTATTTGTATTCCCACAATTTAGTAGATTGAGTATTACGAGATCTATTTTGTTAAAAATTTATGCAGATCGCTTGAATTGTTTGCCAAAAGCTTATTATATTTCGGTTAAGCTACGAATTTTGGCCTAATTTGTTTACCCCTTATTTGAAATTTGGTGTTGGGTGTTCTATTTTACGGACAAGTTTTATCGGAAATGAATTTTATGCATCATCAGTTTTATATGTGATCAACTCAAATGTTTTGAAATATGACAAAGAGGTCAGATGGCAAATCTAAAAAGATATTTCATTTAGATCATAAGTGCCAGTTTTGACAAGTTTTGCCGAGTTTCCAATCAAAATATCATTAATAACGATAAGTCGTTATTCATCAAACTCCAGCTGTTTTATTTCCCAATTAAAACTTTATGTTCTTCTCACCTCCATACTGTAATTTTGTAAAATCCAACAGCCAGAGGAATGTCAAACATTTTATATCCATTATTCTAGCACAACGACAGCTTTGATTGTTTTTTAACTATTCTGCTAATTTTGTAGCAATCCAATATTAATTAGTTGAAATAAAAACTATATTTATAAAATTTTTTTATTATTTATTGTACTATCTATAATTTTTATTTGATTTTTAAACAGTGAAATATAATAAAAATATAATTTTCTTAAGCTAGATTTGATGAAAGTTAAATATCTTTTTAATAAATAAATTTTTAAGGAAATAAACTAAAAATAAAATTGAGTTCAGGGATTGCTTAAAACAAAAACGTTTTTTAACGAATTGAAGCATCGTGTAAAACTATTGTAATTTTTGTTAATAGGTATGTTAAAGTCCATACTTTTTTGCACTTCCAACAACTAAAGTATTTTTTTTTTTTGCGTATGTTGAGTTGGATGATCGCAACTCATTTGATATATTTTTTTTATTTTTATTTTTTGCTAATAATAATTAAAAAACACTTTGTGCTTGGTGCCTCGTTTACAGCTGTGATGAGTGTCAGCAGCAACATGTGAAGATGATGGTAGATGCAAATGAAGTTCAAGCCATGGCAAATTGTAGTTGTTGTTGTTGTTGTGGTTGTTTGTATGGTTATAGCCTTGCATGACGAATGCGTTTGATGTTGACTTCACATGGGGGGCGTCATCCCAGACAATGGGCCACCATGCTGAGCTAAGTATCCGAAAATCGCCCCCAAGTTAGCCAACTTGCACCCCCCCCCCCAGACAAATGATGACAACTACAACAACGCCAACAACTTTGTTGGCCAGTGAAAGTTGTGTCCACAGTTGCAGTTGCAGAAGATGTTCATGGAAAAGGCGAAATTTGTCTTGCAAATCTTTTTCATTATGTATAATTTTTTGGAATTTTATTTAGTTTTTTTTTTTTGACTATGCTGGCATTTTGTTTGCTTGCCACAAATGCTGGCTGACCTGCCCCAAATTGTGCTGCACCCCGATCGCACAGAGAGCGAATCGCTGTTTTGTGGCTAAATGCAATCTGCTCGAGTTAAGGCCATAAATTCTTGGCCTGTCGACGCCTATTTGGGCTTAAATATCAAACGGAACTTAGATAAGACCTTAGACGCTTGCCAAATGCCGCTCAAATTAGTTAAGCCATAAAATATATGGAACTGTAATAAGAACCATGTGAGATAGACAGTTTCAAGCGACTAGAACCTGTCACATGAATACGAATACGAGTATGAGTATGAGTATGAGTATGAGTATGAGTATGAGTACGAGTACGAGTACGAGTACTCGTAAATTGCAAATGGATACGCGTTTGTTGCACCTTTTCAAAGATACACGGATTGTGCCTGTTGCTGCTGTGTGAGTTATTTATGGGCTTTAGCATTTAGAAGGTTGTTTAGCCAGTTAAGATACGTGTCTCATGTCCGTTGATAGGACGCTCCCTATTATGAATGCATTTAACAGGAGACATTAATTCTATACTTACTTGTATTCTATGCTCATTTATTTACTTTTCAACTTTGGGAACTGAGCTGTGAGTGGAAAAGATAGCTAAAGCTGTTTCTTTTGGGTAGATAACTCATTTAATTGTATAAGGTTCAGATATGTTCTTAAAAACTTACATAGGATCTATCGATTAGATGTAAATATGTTGAACTGGTCATAATTATTCTGCACTCATTTATTGCCTTTCTATGATCAATTAAAAATTTGGTTCTTTTTACAGACATTTTAAATTATTGTATAACATTTTATTGAATTTGGTTTAAATATTATTTTGCTTTTTAATATTAATATGTAAATGATTAATGGTTAAATATTGGTATTCATTTTGATGAATAACACTTGAGTATATAATAATATATAACACTATAAAAAGTTCTTCTTTTTGGTTCTTTTTTATCCTTAACACAAAACCCAAAGATAGTATTTGATATCAATGCGATCTCAATTGGACAACCGACAGATTTTTGACATTTATTTCAACAGCTTCAAGTGACCCAATTGACCCCAAACTCAATGTATGCAGGGTATTTAAAAAAAGCTCTGCTTGTTCCCCCACACGTTGCTGCCTCTTGGATTCGTGTAATTTGTTGATTTCATGGGGTCTTTTTTTTGCTTTATGAAACTGAGACACAAAACTGAAAACTGAAACTGAAAAACTGAACAAGAAACAAAAAGTACTTACAAAAAAAAACAAAACTCGCATTGTTGTAACATGTAGAGTGGTTAGTGGTGTTAGGGAGCAATTAGGGGAGGGGAAGAGAAGTTGAGGTAAAATAGTGTTAGGGGTATTGCCTTGTGTAATAATTTTAACACCCGCATGCCTGATTACCAAGCGATTTCGATTTACCTTAACATTTTTTTTGTTTTTTTTTTTTTGCATGGATTCCAATTTGATTCGAGTTTAATTTCAGTTTTTGTTGTTGTTGTTGCTTTTGTTGCATGTAAACAACACCTTACAACACCTTCATCACGGTCCAGCGCTGCTGTTGTTGTTGTTGTTGTTATTGTTAATATTATTTTATTTAACTGTTTTTTTTTTTGCTGCCCATAGTAAACAGACACAACGAAAATAGTTGATTTACTCTATGCGATAGTTAAAGCGATAGTTTCCAAATTCCGCATTTGATATGAGTGGTGTGGGAGGAGGGTTTGTTATTTTTATGTGGTTTTTTTCTAACACGAGAGTCTCTGCACCTTCTTCATTTGTCGTTGCTCTTGGAAACCGTTGAACATCACGAAGTGACATTGGGTAAGGTGTATGTGATGATGATCTCTAGGGCGTGGCAGTTAACAACACTGAGTTTTGACGGAGGCTTCAGTTTTAATAAATGATAATTTAGTATTTGAATATTATTATATTAATGCAGATAGTAAACGATAGTATCGTTTACTTTAATTTTTGTATCTATTTGGATGCAAACTAATTCCAATATTGTGATATTTCATCTATTTTCAGAGCATTAATTTCTCTATTGATTTTTTAAACTTTCTATCTTAGTTTTAACTATAAATAGTAAGGGATAGTAAACGATAGTATCGATCAAATACATCTGTATTATTTGTATGCAAACTCAATTAATAGATATAAGTTTACATCAATTTCCATATTTGTTCATAATGATTTCAAAGGTTGTTAAGTCTTTGAAACTGATATAAACCTTTGAACAGTAAGCGATAGTAAACGATAGTAATTGAAAATTATAAGGGATGTACAACGGTATTATATGCGACGTCTAGCTTGATTTGTTTTAACTTATTTATCTGTTTATATTTATAATTATATTTTTATTTCTCTTTAATTTCTTTTTTTTGCGTACCATTCATAAACAATTCGCACTTTTCACTAAAGACTTTCGCTAAAGCGTAGAAAATTCCATTAGTTGATTTCCTCTTAACGGAAATACTATTAAGTAACTTCCTCCCACGCTTAATTGAGGTATCTGGTTGAGTTTAAAGAGCAGTTGCATCTCATTGCAGCAGCTTAGTGTTTTTCTTATTGAGCGCCGCAGAAAAATGCAATTATAGAGTGCAGCAAACAACAACGCTGACAAATGTACTGCAAATGTGCTGAAAATGCAGGCAATTAACTGTCAACTGGCAACAATCGGTAAAATGCTTTCGTTAGTTGGCCGTAATGACTATTTTTGGACCGTGTGACAACACCAAAATGCTATTGCCAATTGCAAATTGCAAGTGACCAAATGGTTAGCCCCATACCAATTTTCCATTCCCTCCCCTCTCCTCTCCACCCCTTTCTTTTCTTGTCTTTGCTGCGTACAACGCGTCGTATGATTGACGTTTGAAGCACACGTTAGAGATGTGCAATAATTGATGTGAATCGTAAGAAAATTTCAGCAAATGAGCAATTCAAATATCGATGATTAATTTATAATATAACTTTAATTTAATTGCCACTTGATAATTAAGCGAATCATAATGAACAATTTAGGCGATTTTATATTTTATACTAATTATTTTTATTTATTTTTATTTTTTAAACTAAACATTAAATTAATTAATTTCAATAAGTTAAATGTTAGTTTTAAAAAACGATGATAACACTTTAACAACATAATTAAATTTTATGCTTGACCGGTTATTTCGGCTAATCGGTTTCTTAACGGTTATTTCGGTTGGAATAATTTCGGCTTTTGGGTTTCGTTGTATTGAAAGAGTTTTGCTTTGGTTACGTTTGCAATTCCAGTTACCAATTTCAATCGGTTACTACCGGTTACGGTTGCGGTTCGGGTGACGGTTTTAATGCCTGATAAAAAAAAACCAATGTTTAAATTCGATGTTTCTTTCGAACTTGCATCTCTAGTTTCCCGGTGCGTGTGTGACTCTTGGTGTGTATGTGTGTGTGTGTGTGTGTGTGTGTGTGTTGATCAGCTGACTGGACGCACCAGTTGCCATTTTGATGTGACGTTCAAGTTGACGTTGAGCTGCATAAAATGTGGGTAAAGATGCGCTTAAAACCGCAGCGACTGTCGTCAGCTGATGAACGAGTCTGCGGCCAAAAAGGAAAAGTTGCTCATTGTTGCAGCAGCAACAACAACTGCAACAACAACAACAACAACAACAACAACAACAACAACAGCTACCGTCGTGGCGCTTTCGACATTCGTTTGGTTCATTTTTTTATTTATTTTTTTTTGTTTTTCCTTTTGGCATGCGGAAAAACAAGTTTTCATTTTC
This sequence comes from Drosophila rellima, assembly GCA_035043635.1. Taxonomy (NCBI): domain Eukaryota; kingdom Metazoa; phylum Arthropoda; class Insecta; order Diptera; family Drosophilidae; genus Drosophila; species Drosophila rellima. The sequence goes on along the minus strand of JAWNMV010000302.1, from coordinate 3,688,906 downwards.
ATGCAGCTTTTCGTGAGCGCGCCACTTGATTTTCGTCTCTTGTATTAAGGGCACTCGCATTGTTGTAGCTTCCACATATTTGTGCCACCATCGTCATCATCATCATCATCATCGTCATCGTCATCATCACCGTCATATTGCAAATGTCTTCTTCTTTTGTCTTCTTTTTAATATTTATTTGGTTTGTTCAGCCCGCTTCTCACTTCCTGCCCGCCTTGTAATGTTCATCCATTTTCATGGATTTTTTTTCTCCTTGCAAATGTCCATTTCACTTTTCGGCGCCCACTTTATGAAGTTATTACGAGACAGTCGCTTCGCGTTAGCCTGGCCCAGACCTAAGCCAGCCTGGTCGGTGGGTGTACTCGGAAATGGGTATTTCTCTTTTGGTTTTTTTTTGTTTTTTGGGGGCGTGTCAGACAAGTGTGAAAAATGTAACGATCATGCGATTCGATTTGGCGCCAGCCTGACAGGCATTTTCCCAGTTTCCAGCTGCATGGAAATGGAAAATGCCAATCCACATTATAATTGTATAATCAGTGCCCAATATTTACTTGCTTAACAATAAAACAATACACTACCCATAGTTGTTTTTGCATGCTTTCCAACACTGAGCAGGGACTCGGGATTACGGCAGTAATTTGAGTTGAATAACTACAAGTGATTTATGTATTTATTACGGGAAATACGAAATAACTCGCATATTCTCGTATTGCATAAATATTTTGAAATTATGTGCGATTTCTCAACACTGTCTATGGTGTCAGGGCAGGAACTGTACACTATTAATACAGTACATTTAATTGCAACTAGAGTTATACATGGTAACTAGTTCATTTGTAACAAAAAGTAAAGTTTTTTTTATCTAGAAAAACTTTTAATTTCGTTCAAAAAACAGCCTAAAAAATACTTTTAAAAATTTAAAAAAAGGCTATAAATCAATTTAATTTTGACAATGTTATGAAAACTCCAAAGGATCAACTATCATATACTAATTATGATATTAGGAATAGATAAAGAGATGAAACTGGAGTTATAGAATTTTGTATAATGTATAGTTTCAAAAGGTTTCGCAAAACATATTTATGGATATCATGTAACCATGAAAATCATGTTTTTTTTTCAAAGCAATTTATAACAGTTTAAAATCTGGTAAGACCTTCTAGTATAAAGCTGGCAACTGACTACAAGTAACAAAAATATTTGTCAAAATCGTTTTCGAAGAATGCAACAAGTCAATACATATATTTGTCATTTAAAGTGGTACACTTATTGAATGACCCTCGAAATAAGTCACACTTGAGGGTTTTGGTTCATTAAGCCAACCTCAATATGGTTGTGTACTGGCCCAAACATGACGACGACACTATTGACTATTGACCCTTTTTAATGAGCATATCAAATATTTTCCCAAATTGTGTCCAAATATGCGCAACTGATGGGCAACATAAATAATATTGGCCCACGCTTGAAATTGACAAACAAAGACTAAACGACAAGTCAAGACAGAAGACGCAGTTTTAATTAGTCTTTAGGCCAAAAAAAACAAAAAAAAAACGAAAAAACAATGCGAGATTCGCCCACAAGCCGAGAGATTTCTAGATTGCCAGACTGACAGACTGACAGACAGACAGACGGACAGACTGTCAGCCTATGACTATGACAAGCTGCTAACAGTTCTCAGTCTAAGCCAAAGCATTGACCCGATTTCGTGTCTGTCTCGAAACGACGACAACAGTTGGCGTTGAGTTGGCAACTGGGCCGATAGTCGTGCATGATTTGGATGTTGCTTGTTGCTTGTTGGAAGTTGGCTAAAAAGCCGCTGACTTTGACGACTTTAAGCTTTTAACAGATTCAACAGCTGGAAGCTGCTTAGCTGGGCTGACTCTTTGTTTTTTTATATATTTTTAGGATTAGGCCAGAAAGCATTGGATAGCACTTGGATGTGCTTGCAACTAGAAATCGCAATTGGCCTAAAGTTACTTAACTCAATTGCGAACTGGAGTTGGTCAAGTGGCCAAGTGGCCAAATGGGCAATCGCCTGGAACTGTCGACTGATTATGCAACAATAAAATCGAGCATATTAACGTATTATAGCTATTGCTACCACATACGATTATTATATTATTATGATGTATTCAAATTACACTAGACAACAACAAGTTTATTAACATAATGCACTTTCTCGTTACACTTTTTTTTGATTGTAGCTTGTATTACACATCATATAAGTGGGGTAAAAATAATTGGATACACAAATAGAAAGATTTCAATTGATAAGTTTTTGGATAACAATATTGCAACAGAATCGATTGTTATTAAATTTTATTTTATTCGACATGTTTAAAATATTTAGTTTTTCAACTAAATATTTAAAAATCTTTGAACTACTTCAATCACTTAAGGTTTAATGAAAATTAAAAGAGATTTTGCCATCCGAAAATTTCAGTTATCAGACAAAAAGTTATTCTTGGAATAAATTTAGCCTATGATTTAAGAAATTGCTAAACTCGAACTGAAATAAAAGCAAATTCTTTCTGTTAATTAAAAATAATTTATTATTGAAATATGCACATCAAATATATTTTAAATATCTTAGGAAAAGCATTGTCAACTGAAATTTAAGAGTCTTTAATCATATTTATATTTGTTTCACAAATTTTATCGAGATTTATTTTAAAAAGTATATGATGTTGATTGAACTTTGTTGTGCAGTGTTATTCCACAATAAAAAAAAAGTTAAACATGTTATTATTACGTTTACTGCGATGTATTCAAATCATTAATCAGCATAATTTGAACGTTGTTTGGCGAATTTTGATTACGTCTTTAGTGGCCAATAGAAACAAGAAGAGGGGAAAAATGTGTGTTAAACATTTGCGAATATGACTAATTTGACTTGGAAAAATATATGAGATATAGAAGTGGAATGAAAAGGCGTTTATTCCCATGCCCCATTAGCCTAATTATTCAGTTCCGTCAGTCGCAATACTACGCGTTTTTGAGCCCACATGAAAAATATAGCCTGGGATTATTTAAGGATGATAAGAGGTGGCTGAGGGAAGCTTTGATCCCATGGGGAAAATCTGAGCACATGTCAAAAGCAATTGCCAGACAGTTATGACGGTTGGAAAAGCAACAAACGTTTGTTAATATTTCTTCTTTTTCTTTTTCGTTTCTTTGCCCACGCGCCGAACAATAACGAAAACCCACGAGACAACGAGACACATAACATATCGAAACTTGAACTGACTGCATAATGACAGATATAAATCTTAATAGTGCATATATATCTTTGAGTATGTGGTGTCATGTGTCATGTGTCATGTGTGTGTTCTCATCTAGAACTTAACGCTGTGTAAATACCCTTAAATTATTAAGTTAATTCGAGAACATTTTTTACAGCTCAAAGATGTTTTAATAGTAAATAGATTTTTAGATACTATATGTGATTATGGTGATTATGATTCCCTATAATAAATTCGACAAATAATACCAAGAATACCGAATTTAGAAAAGGAAATCTAGGCTTCATGTAATTTAAAAATAAAAATTAGGAAACCAAAATTAGAAATAATTTTAGGTATTGAAAATTATAAAAAAAAGGAAAGTTTTCTTAGCTTGTGATATTATTGCTTGATATGACATGAATTAAAAGTCCTTGTAGTTTATTCTACTGTCGTATGTTCTATCGTTTTTAATAATCGATGGTATTTTGTACAACCTTAAACAATTATAAAAAAAAAAACGGACAATCAATTGAGAAAAGCAGCTGAATCTTCGGATTGAATCGAGTCATTGGACTCTGTTGTAATAAAGTGTATTACACACACTTACACACACACGCACACAAAGGCAGTGTCAACTGTTGCGTGCAATGGAAAATGGAAAATGCAATTGCATTTGTCTTTGCCTTGGCATGCGAGTTGACAGCCATTTGTCTAGCCAAACACCTCGCACTGTCAGCTTTTGGCCTAAGACCAAATGACAATGGACTGTGATTGGTTTGAGGAAGGTTGTCACACAAAAGGCGTATCTAAGTAGGAAATCGCTGAAGTGTTAATCAAATAAATCAAATAACATGTAATTTAGCTAAAAATACATAAATCTGAGGCGATCTTTTGATAGAAATATTTGTGACAATAATTGAATACTTAGGGACATTATTTAATACTATCTAAGATATAGCTTAGAACTTCATTTAATTTATTTGTTTTTTTATTGATTCTCATCGAATTAAATGTAAAAAGACAAAAGTGTCTTGATTGAGCAGCTAATAGAAAACAGAATTGAAAGTGACATTTAGTGTTGTTTAATTAAACTTTATCTAAACTTAATGTCTTACGATTCATCATTAATTATTATAAAAACTAAAATCGTGCTAAATACAGAATGCTTTATTCTTCTTTGATTGTCCTTATGTTTATTTACAGAGCAGGCTATATTAATTAACATAGTATGTTATGTCACTTACAGTGTATGTTATACATACATATATGAGGAATACAGAATACTTTATTCTTTCTTGCTTAGCCTATCCTATTCCTATGTTTGTTTACAGAGTAGGTTATATTCACATTAACAGAGTATGTTATGTCATTTACAGTGTATGTTATACACAGCCTTCTTTGCCTAGCCTATCCTATTCTTATGTTTGTTTACAGAGTAGGTTATATTCACATTAACAGAGTATGTTATGTCATTTACAGTGTATGTTATACACAGCCTTCTTTGCCTAGCCTATCCTATTCTTATGTTTGTTTACAGAGTAGGTTATATTCACATTAACAGAGTATGTTATGTCATTTACAGTGTATGTTATACACAGCCTTCTTTGCCTAGCCTATCCTATTCCTATGTTTGTTTACAGAGTAGGTTATATTCACATTAACAGAGTATGTTATGTCATTTACAGTGTATGTTATACACAGCCTTCTTTGCCTAGCCTATCCTATTCTTATGTTTGTTTACAGAGTAGGTTATATTCACATTAACAGAGTATGTTATGTCATTTACAGTGTATGTTATACACAGCCTTCTTTGCCTAGCCTATCCTTTTCTTATGTTTGTTTACAGAGTAGGTTATGTTCACATTAACAGAGGATGTTATGTCATTTACAGTGTATGTTATACACAGCCTTCTTTGCCTAGCCTATCCTATTCCTATGTTTGTTTACAGAGTAGGTTCTATTCACATTAACAGAGTATGTTATGTCATTTACAGTGTATGTTATACACAGCCTTCTTTGCCTAGCCTATCCTATTCTTATGTTTGTTTACAGAGTAGGTTCTATTCACATTAACAGAGTATGTTATGTCATTTACAGTGTATGTTATACATATATAAGGAATAAAGAATACCTAATTCTTTGCTTAGCCTACCCTATTCTTATGTTTGTTTACAGAGTATGTTATATTCACATTAACATAGTAGCTATGTTATTTACAGTGTAGGTTATACATACATATATGAGGAATACAGAATACTGTATTCTTTCTTGCTTAGCCGATCCTATTCCTATGTTTATTTACAGAGTAGGTTATATTCATTAACAGAGTATGTTATGCTATTTACAGTGTATGTTATACACAGCCTTCTTTGCCTAGCCTATCCTATTCTTATGTTTGTTTACAGAGTAGGTTCTATTCACATTAACAGAGTATGTTATGTCATTTACAGTGTATGTTATACACAGCCTTCTTTGCCTAGCCTATCCTATTCTTATGTTTGTTTACAGAGTAGGTTATTTTCACATTAACAGAGTATGTTATGTCATTTACAGTGTATGTTATACACAGCCTTCTTTGCCTAGCCTATCCTATTCTTATGTTTGTTTACAGAGTAGGTTCTATTCACATTAACAGAGTATGTTATGTCATTTACAGTGTATGTTATACACAGCCTTCTTTGCCTAGCCTATCCTATTCTTATGTTTGTTTACAGAGTAGGTTATATTCACATTAACAGAGTATGTTATGTCATTTACAGTGTATGTTATACACAGCCTTCTTTGCCTAGCCTATCCTATTCTTATGTTTGTTTACAGAGTAGGTTCTATTCACATTAACAGAGTATGTTATGTCATTTACAGTGTATGTTATACACAGCCTTCTTTGCCTAGCCTATCCTATTCTTATGTTTGTTTACAGAGTAGGTTATATTCACATTAACAGAGTATGTTATGTCCTTTACAGTGTATGTTATACATATATTAAGAATACAGAGTTCTTTATTCGTCCTTGCTTAGTCCATTTTATTCTTATGTTTAATAACAAAGTATGTTATGGGTATGTTATTTGTATAACAGCAAGATGCAAAATGGCGATAGTTACAATTAATTGATATCTAAATCCCTCTTCCTGCTACTGTGTTAAACTAATAAAAATATGTTTGTTTTTTTTTTTTAATTCTTACAGAAGCTTCAGTCGTGTCCGATTGTTTGCATTAATGAGCCAGATACGCACAGCACGAATACGGAAATATTGCAAACGTCACCGGAGAGCACATTAGAGAAGCCCAAAAATACGACAACAACCACATTAGCTGTGAACAATAGCAGCTGCATAACAATCAATGCAACAACAACTGCAACAGCAACAGCTGCAACTGCAACAGCAACAGCGGCAACAACAAGCAGCACAGCGGGTGTAACAAAGATAACAATTACCAGTGACAACAGTCAGAGCAACAACAATCACAACGGCAACAATAACAAGAGCAACATTGTGCTTAACAGCTACAGCTACAGCAACAACAACAACAGCAACAGCAGCAACTGCAACATCAGCAGCAGCAATAACAACAATAGTTTGATATCCATCACTAGTTTGAACAGCTGCAGTGATTTGAGCAACGGCAGCACAGCAACCCTTGCTCTCAGCAGCGTCAGCAGCAGCAACAGTTGCTCCCCTAGCAGCAACAACAACAACAATAATCCCAACGGCGGCAGCGACACTTCGTCAGCCAATTTTCAAGAACGTTTCGATTTTGAAAACTGGAAAAGCATCATCACTGATTTGAGTTGCTTCAACAGTTTATACCGCTACTGGAATCAGTACAGCGGCAACAGCAGCAACAGCAATTGCAGCAACAGCAACAGCAACAACAATTGCAACCACAACAACAACAGTTCGTTGCACGTTGAACATGCAGATGAGGGCAACAGTTTGGGCAACGGCGCCAACTCCTTTTATACCCATAACATATTAGGCTACACATTTGGCTATCCATTTGGCCTTAAAGAGGACGTCGACGCCGACAGCAGCAGCAGCAGCGGCGCCGGAGGCGGAGGCGGTGGCCACGCCCTTAAGAAATTACACGGCAGCGGCGGGGGAGAAACTCCATTACAAAAACACTACAGACAACAGCAGAAGAAGAAGATGCCAGTGTTCAGGGGAAGACGCGCCTGGTGCGGTTGCTTCAAGGTAAGAATTTCAATCGATTCATCAACTTATAAAATTCCAAAAAAAAAAATATTCCTGCACGGAAATTCGAATTCAAAATTTGGTTATTTCTGCGAATTTAAATAATACTTTTTAATAATGTAAATCAAAAGCGAAGAAGCAAAAATTCCCAAATTCATGTCTCGATGTATTTAAATTTTTAATATCAAGCAAAAACTAAATATATTACAATTTTATTATGGAGTCTTGTAATTTTTTTTATTTTTTTTGAGTTTAAATCCTAGCCCTGAATTTAAACATCAAATGGAAAAATCATATGATCAAAAGTTTCATAAATAAAAAATAATCTTTCATAGCCTAAATGTTGCAGTCGATAGATTAAATCTTGACTTGATTTAATTCGTAGTTCAATCTCATAAAGATAATAAATAAATACAGAAATACATAAAACATGTTTTACGACTTGTTTCCATCAAGGCAACGATTTTAAAATACGTAATAAAATAAAAATGCAAAAACTGATGCATCGATGTTTTTTGTTTGAATGAAGAACAACATGCCACAAATGCAGTTATGATTAGCCTATTAGCCAAAACTATGCTCGAGTCACGTGCCAATTGTTAACAATTGTTAACTGGTTACCTGACCCAAATTAAAACTACAACTGCAATTCGAGTCAGCCAATTGACATATCAAATTGTGCACGAAACTGCATAAGGCGAATGACAGACAAACCCAATCACAAGAAGTTGAATAAGAAAAACAAAAAAAGAAATGAAAACTAGGGGGAGACACTCGTATCCAGACAGGTAAAAAGGGGAAAAGAGAATGCAGAGTGCACTTCAGCACCTGGCCAGATGTCAAGTGAACTTTATCAGCTGTTGAACTACTTTAAATGAACAGATTATGTTTGAGCTGCGACTCAATGTTTGATCTTTACACATTATGAGGAAATGTATAATTTACAATTTTTGTTATAGTATATGTATGGTTTTTTTAATTATGGCTTAAGCTTCCCTTTAATTTCTGGATTGCAAATTCAGAGCATGGAAGACCATTTTTCATTTCTGAACAACTCACTAGAGTTGGTTCTTTTAAATACATTTGCAGAAAATGAAGTTCAGTGAATTACGATAGGAGTTGGTTAAATTTTAAAACTTGAGATTTAATATTTTGAATTTGCCAAAAAGTTAAGTGTACCTCCTTTGCATAAAAATCGATACGATGATCAAAACTTCATTCCGCTTGGAATTCTTGAACAATACAAGTTAACATTAAAAACTTTTTTTTTTTTTAACTTATTATATGGAGATTTTTCAACAACTCGAATTGTTTTATGTAAATTTGTTTAATTTTGATATTAAACTCGAGTCAGTTTTTGTATTTACAACACTACTATAAACATAATTAATTTTTAGATCAACTTCGTGCAAATTAGCACCATTTTAAATGTTACAGAATTTTGTTACTTTGCCTCTGTTTTTTATATTTATCACACAAACAGAACCTTTGAAATCAAGTAAAAATTTGATATTTTCATAGTTAGGCAAAATCGATATATATGTTTCGGAATCAACTTTGTAGATTACAACTTGTAATATTAATACAGCGCACAATTCACAAGGTTGGGCAATGACTTGAGCCACCGTTTGATTGGTGTGTAGTGCAGTGTAGTTTATGTAATTGGACATGCACTGTTAACGCCTTGGAGGAAGAGGAGGAGCGGGGGAGGAGGCGAAAGAGGAGCAGCTACTTGTGCCGCCTCAGTGCTTTCTCGATTGTAAAGCATTCTCAATTCTCAATTTTTCAAATGCTCTCAACTTGCCTCTTTACAGGATGATGAACCGCCCGAGATTTGTGTGGTCGAAGGAGGCTTCACATTGCAAACGCTGACACCGACACAACCGATGCCCTCGGTGGATGAGCTGGACACGAAATTCGCGGAGCTCGTCGAGGAATTGGATTTGACGGCACCGAACAAGGAGGCGATGCTGAGTTTGCCAGCCCAAAAGAAATGGCAAATCTATTGCTCTCGCAAACTGCCGCTGGATGCGAACGATGGTCCCGATGCGACGGCCATAACACAGCCCCCAACGGCCGAGCATTACATCGAGCGGCTCAAGGATTTGGTGGTGCATGTGTCGCTCTCACCGGAGGATTCGCCCAGCCACGAGCTGAGCACACGATTGGATAATCACGCCGCCTTTGTGGATGCCCTCAAGACGGCTCTGCGCACCTCAACGCACAGCTTTGTGCTGCGCTTTGTGGAGCTGGACGGTTTGCCGGCACTGTTGAATCTGTTGCTCCAGCTGGACATTCGGGTGGCGAACAGTTCGCTGCACACCAGTCTCATTGGCTGCATCAAGGCCCTGATGAACAACTCGATGGGACGGGCTCATGTCTTGGCCCATCCGACGGCAATTGATACGATCGCTCGATCGCTGGCCGCGGATAATATACGCACCAAGATTTCGGCATTGGAGATTCTGGGTGCCGTCTGTTTGGTGCCCGGCGGACATCGCAAGGTCCTCCAGGCGATGCTACATTTTCAGGAATATGCCACGGAGCGGACACGCTTCCAGAGCATTGTCAACGACTTGGATCGTTCGACGTACGCGTATCGGGACAATGTGAACCTGAAGACGGCGCTGATGTCCTTTGTGAATGCGGTGCTCAACTACGGTCCGGGTCAGGAGAATCTCGAGTTCCGCTTGCATTTGCGCTACGAGTTCCTGATGCTCGGCATCCAGCCCGTCATTGACAAGCTGCGCACGCATGAGAATGAGACGCTCGACAGGCATTTGGTAAGCACCATAATTCCCCCCTCCAGAAAATGTTTATAAAATATTTACTAACTCTGACATTGTTGGCGTTGCTTTAGGACTTTTTCGAAATGGTGCGTGCGGAGGATGAAAAGGAGTTTGCCCGCCGCTTCAATGAGGAGCATGTGGACACGAAGAGCGCCGGGTCCATGTTCGAGTTGCTCCGCCGCAAGTTGAGCCACTCGCCCGCCTATCCCCACATGCTCTCCCTGCTGCAGCATATGCTCCTGCTGCCCTGTAAGTAACCCCAAACACTTATTCCATTGGTTACAGTCATTATAAATTGGTCAAAGAGAGAGTGCTTGCTCTAGATTTGTGGGCTGTGGATTGGTTACTTACTAATTCCTCTTTTTCTTGTCAATATGACAGTATATTCATCACAACTTTATATACACTATATTCATTACATATTAAACAATTTATGCAGAATAGAATTTATAATTGGAATAGACTTTCAAACAGGGCATCAATATTTTCTACCTGTACTTGTGTTAAACATGACAGATCTGTACTATGTGTAGATACATTTTTCAGTTTTTTACACATGTGGCTATATTTTCTAATATTACTCAGACTGTGCCAATTTCGAACACAATTTTTGTTCATTTATTGCAAATATATTTCCATTTTTCCCAACAAAATTAAAAACAATTCTTAATACATCAAACAAAAGACTGTCCATTTATTTCCTTGAGTTTTTAATTTTTAATAAATAAATTGACAGTTCTCTTTTGTATGTATGTATGTATTTTTTTAAATTAATTGTTCTTTTTTTGTTGGTAGAATCTGTAAAACAGAAATGTAGCTTAAGATGAATATAGGAAAACTCTGGCTTACAATCTGCTCTTCAGAGCGACCGTCTGTCGGGAAAAACTCCATCACCCTTACAGTTTTTAAGGTACACGACTTCTTTTAGCGTTGAACGATCCTTTTCACTATTGTCAATCAACCTACTTAATTGCATCCAGATCGTATTTATATAACGATAGTTATGGCTGTTTTAAGTCACGCGAGTGCCTAAAAATATGCAGTATTTATTTTTTATTACACAAATAAACTCAATTATGTATGACAGTAACGTACAGCTAACTTAAAAGAGGGGAGATTTAAGGGACGATATCGGGGTAGATGTGGGAGATCGCCTAATTGTGATTGCAGAGTCTTTAAGTCAAGATCCGGGCCAGAAGGTCTTCATGAGAGTCGAATAAAGAACATCTCGTAAACTTAGCTAGAGTAATTTGCTTTGTTGTCCCTACTAATTCGCATCACGAATCCACTCCAGATACGGGTCATTGCACGGAGCACTGGCTGCTCATTGATCGCGTGGTGCAGCAGATTGTGCTGCAGGTGGAGCAGCGACCGAACAGCGACCTCATCGCGGATCCCGACGATCCCGGCAAGCAGCTGAAGCTGTCCAGTGAGTCGCCCGTCCACGATCCGGACGTGGCGCCGCTGCAGATCGATGTGGGGAAACTGGTGCGTCTGCTGGTCAAGGAGGAGCAGTTGACGCAGGCACGAAAGCGAGCCGATGAACTGGAGCGGGAGAACTTTGACGTGCAGTCGCGTTTGGCCAAAAAGGAGCAGGAACTCGATCTGCGCATGCAGGAGAAGGAGGACCTGGAGACGGGCTTGGCGCGCATGCGCGAACGCCTCGAGAAGGAGTCGGCACAGCATTCCCAGGCGGTGCAGCGGGCCCAGACCGCCGAAATGAAGGCCGAGGATCTGCAGCATCGGCTGCAGAGTGAGCAGCTGGAACGCGCTCGCCTCGAGCGTCTGGTCACCGAGGGCAGCATTCCCGATGACCAAAAGGTCGCCGGCTTAACCGGCTGCAATGGCGCCGTCTCGCCACCGCCCCCACCACCGCCCATGCTGAAGGCGGTGCCACCGCCGCCGCCGCCCATGGCACCCGCCATGTTGCCACCACCACCGCCACCGTGTCCCGGCGCCCCTCCACCGCCGCCCAGCATGACGCCAGCAATGGGTAAGTCACCACAGCAACCACAGTGCACAGTGGGTTAAAACGCTGAATTGACTGAAATTTCTTAAATTCAATTTTATTTATTTTATTAAAGTATTTAAAGCAGTTAATAATACAAATTACAAATATTTTTTAAAATGATTAATTAGAAAATTAAATAAAGTAAATTATATACATATATCGAAATTACCAAAGATCTGTTCTTCCAATGAGTCTTACGTAAATCATAAAACTTTTTAGTATTTTTTTTTTTACATATTTGTGTTTTGAATTAATTTTTTTAAAATAAAATAAATATACAAAATTATTTTGAACAGGTATTTAAATTTCTTATAATCATAACATTATCATATAATAATAAAATCATATAAATATATTGGGTAATTTTTTTTTATTTAAATTATTTTTTTTAATGCGCATTTTGGGACAATTTTCCTCAATTTTATTTTAATGATTAAAGAAAGGAATTTTAATTTTATTTAAAAAAATGAAGGAATTTTAAATATTTTAAAAAATAAATAATAATAATAAAAAGATTACATTCAAGAGTCATCAAATAAATTAACTATCTATTCGACTCAATTCCATATTTGAGATTTATGCCCTTGGATTTATACAAGCAAATCTAGCGGTGTTTCCCAATTTGTCATTCTCATTTGCATTTCCATTTCCATTCCCAGCTCCCGTTGCACCCAAAGTGGAGTTGCCAAAGAAGAACGTGCCACAGCCAGCGAATCCTCTGAAGAGCTTCAACTGGTCCAAGCTGCCCGATGCCAAGCTACAGGGCACCGTCTGGAGTGAGCTCGACGAGAGCAAACTGTACAACAACATGGAGCTCGAGTCCATCGATAAGCTCTTCTCGGCCTATCAGAAGAATGGCGTTTCGGTAAGACCAACAGGGAGAAAAAACTGGAATGGAATTGAAATAGCAAAAAAAAAAAAAAAAGCAAACAGAAAAGTGAAGCGTAAACTGAAGAAAAGCTATTGAAAAGATCCTGTAAATATACCTTAAAAAAAAAGACAATTGAAAATCAAAATCAAAATAATTCACATACATATTTCAAAAACAATTTAAAATATCCAAAATTCTGACATCAATTAACTTTAACAAACTAAGAAAAGAAGTCTGCCTTGTGTCTTTCACCAAATTTCACATTTTTTTTAAATATTATTTAAAATACATATTTTTGAATTTATTTGTTATCCTCTTGAATATACAGACCACCGACGGATCCTATGAGGATCTGCGGGTCACGGGCAAAAACAAACAGAAGGTCCTCTCGGTCATCGACGGACGACGCGCACAAAACTGCACAATTCTGTTGAGCAAACTGAAGATGAGCGACATGGATATATCCAAGTAAGTTACCTAAATTATAGTTTAAACAATTAACGAAATCAGGGAGCGCGAAAAAGAAATATGAGTTTAAAACGAATTAAAGCGGATGAGTAAGAAAATGTTTTTGAATGGGTTTTTCAGAAAAAGGATACAATATTGTTTTCAATTTTATTGAAATAAATGAATTTAAACTCTTAATTAAATAAAAAATATGTGGTTCATATTTTTAAATTTTAAATTTTATGAATGAAAAATAACATGCATTAATTTCAAACCAAGTTTAATTTTTACTTGAGCAATTGAGATAAGCAATAAAATCATTTGTTTGTATAAATAAAAACGTCAATTTTATTGTATTTCTGTAGATCAAATGAAAAATTAACTATTAATTTACTGAACAGAATGAACCATTTATTTTTATTTATAATATAATAATTAAAATTAATTCTCATTTAATTTTGTTTTATTTAATTTTTATTTATTATGTTTTATTTTAAATAGAATACTTAGCTTAATGTAATTCTCATTTAATTTTGTTTTATTTTATTTTTATTTATTATGTTTTATTTTAAATATAATACATTACTTAAATTAACTCTCATTTAATTTTGTTTTATTTTATTTTTATTTATTATGTTTTATTTTTAAAATATAATATTTATTCTAAATTAATTCTCATTTAATTTTGTTTTATTTTATTTGTATTTATTATGTTTTATTTTAAATAGAATACTTAATTTAAATTAATTCTCATTTAATTTTGTTTTATTTAATTTTTATTTATTATGTTTTATTTTAAATAGAATACTTAATTTAAATTAATTCTCATTTAATTTTGTTTTATTTTATTTTTATTTATTATGTTTTATTTTAAATAGAATACTTAATTTAAATTAATTCTCATTTTAGTTTTATTTTATTTATTATGTTTTATTTTAAATATGATACTTAATTTAAATTAATTCTCATTTAATTTTGTTTCATTTTAGAGCAATTCTCTCCATGGACAGCAACGAGCAGCTGGCATTGGACATGGTCGAGCAGCTGCTGAAGTTCACGCCCTCGGCCGAGGAGCGAGCGTTGCTGGACGAGCACAGCGAGGACATTGAATCCTTGGCACGTGCCGATCGCTTCCTCTACGAGATATCCAAGTGAGTCTGACTGCATACCAAACAGAATCAACAACTAATCCATCATTACTCTTACTTAGGATACCGCATTACGAGCAGAGATTGAAGAGTCTGCACTACAAGAAGCGCTTCATGCTGACGGTCAATGATCTTATACCGCGCATCACCAGCGTCATGGAGGCATCCAGGGAGGTGGCCCGATCCCGACGACTGCGCAAGCTGCTCGAGCTTGTCCTGGCACTGGGTAGGTCCACAGCACTCGATCCGCATCAGCTGCGACAACAACATCGTCAATATTTGCTCGAGTGTCTCGACAACTCGATTTTCAAGTGCTTTAATTCGATCAAATTGATAGCTATCAATCAAGTTGATTAACTTAAAAATTGCCAACTCTCTGCAGTTTGTTCATCGCAGTTCACTTGCAACATTCGACTATGAAAGCTTTAAGTTCTTCTGATATTCGAATTAAACGTCTCAGAATCAAGAATATAGTGATATTTGATACTTATTATAAAATGAAATTTTAAATATTTCTGGCGAAAAAACAAAACAAGTACAAGTACAAATTGATCATTTTGTATTATCCTGCTTATCCTTAACAAATTTGGTTTAAGTCAGTACACAGCATCAACTTTGAAATACAGGACTCTGCAAGGATATTAAATCCTCGACAACTCGAAGATTGTCCTTTTATCTTAATTTCGTACTATTTAAATTTATGTTTCCTTTATTATTTTTAATTGTAAAAAGAGTACAGTAATCTTTGGTTGTCTTGACTTCATTTGAATGCTGTTAGTTAAATAACTATATATATAATTAAAAAAAACTCTTCTCTCTCTCTCTCTCTCTATCTGTCTCTGTCTCTGTCTTGGCGTCAGGCAACTACATGAATCGTGGGGCACGTGGAAACGCGTCTGGTTTCCGGCTGGCCTCGTTGAATCGGCTGGCGGACACGAAGTCGAGTGCGGCCAAGGGAACGACCTTGCTGCACTACCTGGTGCAGGTGATTGAGAAGAAGTTCAAGGATCTGCTGAAGCTGGAGGATGATATTCCGCATGTGCGCGAGGCGTCGAAGGTGTCGCTGGGCGAGATGGACAAGGACATACAAATGTTGCGCACCGGCCTGGCGGATGTGGCGCGCGAAATAGAATTCCATCGGAGTTCGGGACCGGCTCAGCAGGGAGATCGCTTTTTGCCCGTGATGCGGGAATTCCATGCCCAGGCATCGGTGCGCTTCGCCGAGCTGGAGGACAAGTTCCAGGACATGAAGACGCGATTTGATCGTGCCGTGCGTTTGTTTGGCGAAGATGGTTCCGTCCTGCAGCCGGATGAATTCTTTGGCATCTTTGACTCGTTCCTTGGCGCGTTCGCGGAGGCGCGACACGACAACGAGAGCTTCCGGCGGCGCCAGGAGGAGGAGGAGAAGCGGGCCAAGCAGGAGGCGGAGCTCAAAAAACGCACCATCGAGCGTAAAAACAAATCGGGTCTCATGAGCAGCGTTGCCAGGAATCTGGGACTCAAATCCTCGTCGCACAGCGACAGCTCCTCCAGCGCTGGCAACGATGGCGGCGCCAAGGGCGACAACAAGGGGGAATTCGATGATCTGATCTCGGCACTGCGCACCGGCGATGTCTTTGGCGAGGACATGGCCAAGTTCAAGAGGTCGCGCAAGGCGCGTGTCCTCAACGGCTCGACGCCGGGCCAAGGACCCGGCCAGACTTCCCCTCCGCGGCACGGCAGCCTGCAGCGCGAGGAGAGCGGACGGGAGCGGGAGCGGGAGCGTACAGTGAGGCGTCAATAGTGGACGCCAGCAGCAGCTCCGCAATTATTGTTGTAGTTCTTCGCACATCGTTCCCTGATCCTCGCTAGTATTTTCCCTACGTTTTATTTTTTGTTTCTTTCTGTAATTATTTATGCATATACATACATATACATATACATATACATATATATTAATTCTAAAGATCAGCTAATGCAAGCAGCAAACCAAATTTTTTACAAAAAAAAAAGAAGAAATGATAAATGTAATTTAATGATTGAAAACACACATTAATTGTAGCGTACCTTTCATTTGCAATTGGTATTTGCAATTATACAATATATAGTAACAAAAAGATATCCTATAATCAAATACAATATTATTGACTGTAATCGTATAAATAGGACAAAATTACAAAAATTCAATGCTCATTCGCAATATATTCAGTGTGGCACTCGCAATGGAATCAAATCAAGCATGCAATATAATCATGAATAAATCACTATATTATAGCCACCATATATTGTAACAAAGAACAAGAAGAACCCAGATAGAGAGTTTGAGGCAAACTGCGGCCTGCCATAAACAGTCATGTTCATTATTAACAATTATATAAATATTATTCTAATATTAACTAAATATTTTATTCTATTTTTTTTTTTTAGCACGAATCTCGCTAAAATTATCTTAATGCACTTTACAAAGTTTATACAAGAAAAATTGACAAACATAAAGACGGAATAATATTATTATGAATAATAAATATTAAACACTGATTAATGATATATTGATATATACGAGTCTATGGTATGCTAATTGTGTTTTTGATATATATATGAAATGAAAATATATAAATTTAATTATTGCAAAATCGCAAGTGCAAAAAGTATTGAAAAATTATAATAAAAAGCTAATAAAATGAGAAATAAATTGAAAAACTTTGATAATGATTTTGAAATTTGCTATCACGCTTGCTCCAACTCCTCCGTTTCCGTCTCCGTCTCCGTTTCCGTTTCCGTCTCCATCTCCGTCTGCTCCTCCTGCAGCCACTTGCGGATCGCCAGCTTGGACTCGATGTCGGCGCTGGAAATGCGTTGCTCAAAACGCTCATACGAGATGCTCTGCCGTGCTCCAAATGCGAGTTGCTCGAGCAGCTGCAGCTCCTGCTCGCTGCTGTGCGGATAAACATTGGCAACGCCATCCGAGGGCGGCGCCCCGTCGAGCAGACTCATCATGACCTTGCGGAAATCGGTGCGTTCGATGTGTCCGCAACGCTGCGTGTCAAACATTTTGGAGAGCAGTCGCAGCTTTTGGGCGCGTCCATCGACGCGCTGGTGACTGAATTGCGGCACCAGGAACGTGGCACAGGTGCGCACAAATTGGCCAAAATTAATGCGATCCCTACAATTTGGTTTCGTATTCGTATTCGTATTTGGATTTCGTCTTGGCTGTGTGTTGTTGTCCCCAAAGAAGCCATCGACGATCTGTCGATGCAGCGGATTCTGTGACAGCTGCGGTATGCGCAGCAGTTCCGTGGGCGTCAGATATCCGCGCTGACGTCGGTCCAGCGCCAGGAAGCGCACATGCAGCTCCTCCAACTGCTCGATCGACAGGCCGGTGGAGTCTTGATGCGCCTGCAGCTCGACAGCACTCAGCTGATGCTGATGGCTTTGCATGAGGCCCATTTCTTTGTAGGTATTGCGATCACGTCGTGAATTGCGTTCGTCACGTTCGTCACTTTTCTCTGTCCCCGTTTGACCCAAAAACAATATAGTTTCTGGCTGTTTGACAAGGAATCCACAGAAGCACAGGGTGTCAAACCGAATCAGTTACAGCTTCGGTTGGTTATGTTCGCATTAATAAATACTTAAACATTTCTAAAATTAAGATCTTTTTATTGAGATCAATATATAAATTAAATTAGGGCAGACGTAAAAATTAAATTTAATTTTATAAAACGATGATTACACCTTAAAAACAAAATCAAATTTTATGCACAAAACTTGATTTTCGACTGATCGTTCCTCTGGCAGCTATATGATATAGTAGTCCGATTTGAACCAAATTTGATCAATTTTAATATGAACATCTCAGATGCAGGCTCTGTAAAATTGTTTGAGATACCTAAAGCAAAAAAAAATAAAGTTGTGTGTCACAATGTGCCAGCTATTGTAAAGTATCTATGTATATATGAGAAATGTCGACTCTTTGGACTTTCAGCAAGCACAACATCTTTGAAGCTCATCCGATTTCCATGTGGAATGTCTTATTTTTCATAAAATTAACCCTACTTTAACTTTGCATTTAAATTTTTTGATTCTGAGACAAACATTTATTTTCGAAAAATTGTCGATTTTTACATAGTTACCCCTTTACATTTTTTGAAATTTTTCAAAAATTTAAAAACTTAAATTTATGCTTTTAATCGACTCCTGGTTGTAAAATTAGGGTAAAAAAGTACTTTTGAACAAATTTCCACTTTATTTCTTTGAAATCTGAGCCAAAATGTCAAAATCTCGACCTCGACCTACACGATATTATACTTATACTTTGAACTATAAGAGCTTTACTGAAAATATAGAAAATAAATACTTGAGAAGTTGATTTAACAATCGTTAAGTTCTTTTTGGCACACCAGTTGCTTGGTCGATCACAGTGGGCTAACAAATTAACTAAATAAATTATCTATATATGGGACATGTCGACCCTTTTGACTTTAAACTAGCACAACTTCATTAAACCTCATCCGATTTCCATGAGGAATGTCTTATTTTTCATAAAATTAACCCTACTTTGACTTTGCATTTAAATTTTTTGCTTCTGAGACAAACATTTTTTTTCGAAAAATTGTCGATTTTTACATAGTTACCCCTTTACATTTTTTGAAATTTTTCAAAAATTTAAAAACTTAAATTTATGCTTTTAATCGACTCCAGGTTGTAAAATTAGGGTAAAAAAGTACTTTTGAACAAATTTCCACTTTTTTTCTTTGAAATCTGAGCCAAAATGTCAAAATCTCGACCTATAAAGTTCCTGGATTTTTGGTACAAGATATTATACTTATACTTTGAACTATAAGAGCTTTACTGAAAATTAAGAAAATAAATACTTGAGAAGTTGATTTAACAATCGTTAAGTTCTTTTTGGCACACCAGTTGCTTGGTCGATCACAGTGGGCTAACAAATTAACTAAATAAATTATCTATACATGGGACATGTCGACTCTTTGGACTTTCAACAAGCACAACTTCATTAAACCTCATCCGATTTCCATGAGGAATGTCTTATTTTTCATAAAATTAACCCTACTTTGACTTTGCATTTAAATTTTTTGCTTCTGAGACAAACATTTTTTTTCGAAAAATTGTCGATTTTTACATAGTTACCCCTTTACATTTTTTGAAATTTTTCAAAAATTTAAAAACTTAAATTTATGCTTTTAATCGACTCCAGGTTGTAAAATTAGGGTAAAAAAGTACTTTTGAACAAATTTCCACTTTTTTTCTTTGAAATCTGAGCCAAAATGTCAAAATCTCGACCTATAAAGTTCCTGGATTTTTGGTACAAGATATTATACTTATACTTTGAACTATAAGAGCTTTACTGAAAATTAAGAAAATAAATACTTGAGAAGTTGATTTAACAATCGTTAAGTTCTTTTTGGCACACCAGTTGCTTGGTCGATCACAGTGGGCTAACAAATTAACTAAATAAATTATCTATACATGGGACATGTCGACCCTTTTGACTTTCAACAAGCACAACTTCATTAAACCTCATCCGATTTCCATGAGGAATGTCTTATTTTTCATAAAATTAACCCTACTTTGACTTTGCATTTAAATTTTTTGCTTCTGAGACAAAAAATTTTTTTCGAAAATTTGTCGATTTTTACATAGTTACCCCTTTACATTTTTTGAAATTTTTCAAAAATTTAAAAACTTAAATTTATGCTTTTAATCAACTCCAGGTGATATAATTAGGGTAAAAAAGTACTTTTGAACAAATTTCCACTGTATTTCTTTGAAATCTGAGCCAAAATGTGTAAATCTCGACCTATAAAGTTCCTGGATTTTTGGTACAAGATATTATACTTATACTTTGAACTATAAGAGCTTTACTGAAAATTAAGAAAATAAATACTTGAGAAGTTGATTTAACAATCGTTAAGTTCTTTTTGGCACACCAGTTGCTTGGTCGATCACAGTGGGCTAACAAATTAACTAAATAAATTATCTATACATGGGACATGTCGACCCTTTTGACTTTCAACAAGCACAACTTCATTAAACCTCATCCGATTTCCATGAGGAATGTCTTATTTTTCATAAAATTAACCCTACTTTGACTTTGCATTTAAATTTTTTGATTCTGAGACAAACATTTATTTTCGAAAATTTGTCGATTTTTACATAGTTACCCCTTTACAATTTTTGAAATTTTTGAAAAATTTTAAATCTTAAATTTATGCTTTTAATCGACATTAGGTGATAAAATTAGAGTAAAAAAGTACTTTTGAACTTATTTTTACTTTTTTCTTTCCAATCGTAGCGGTTATTTTGTATGCCAATCGATAGAGTTTGTCCTTAGGTGTCTAGAGTTAGAGCCATTTTCTTGACAGGATCTAGATATTATACCGCTGGCTCTTTGGTGAGCTTTTAAGCATGCAAAAGCTAAAATAAGAAAATCAATGGCGGCAGAAGTATTATTAGGCTTCTATGGATAACCAAGATCATATCTAGATGTAACAAAAAATCGTCATTTATCAAAAACAAAATGTGCACGTTAGTTGCATATATTTACAAAAATCGTTGCATACTTTCAGGCATGTATTAATTTACAAGAAATAAATATTGTAGCATAATTTTGGGCATGCGTTGATTACGAATGAAAGCGGAATAAATTGTGTAGCATACTTTTAAGCTTCATAAAGTAAATAATTGTTGCGCCGACTACCCAAAGAGGGCGCCAGGCAACAGTTGTCAAGTGCCAACAGTTGTTTAACAATTGCTTAAGCTTGCAATTAATTATAATTTAATGAAAGCAAGAAATTATAAATTGGATGAAGGCAAAGTGAATTCGAGCTCTAAATTTAGAAAAAATGTCAAGAGATAGATATTTTAAAAAACACAAATCTTTTTCAGCTTATTGCAAGCGATTGAACTTAAACTTCTCTGCTGGAATTCAAAGGACCTTTTTAACTTTGACTGTGACTCTGACTGAGCCCAAAAGCTGGCAGAAACCGTTGAACGGAATTAACATAAAAATTGCGATACCCCAAAATAAAACCGCATTCAGATCAGGATCAGTGCAAGGACAAAGGCGAAGGCATTGCCAAAAAAAATAGAATTGCGACTGCTGTGAATGTATTGCAAAACAATAAGCATAACAATAAATCAAAATATGAAATAATAATACGAGGCAGCGCCCGAGGCGAATGGAAGACACAGGCAGACTGACAGACGGACGGCAACAGGACTCGCCCAGGACGAAGTCGAAGTCGAAGTCGAACAGCTGTGCAAAGTCCAAGACACGGCGCCCATTGTAAAGAGGCTGAAATTCGAGCAGGCAGCAGGAGAGGAGGGAGGAGGCAGGAGGCAGAAGAGCAGAGAGCGCAAAGAGCGCAAGGAGCGGAAGGACACCGCATCTTGCGGTCGCCTCCTGTGCGCTGTTTTACTTCATTTTTTGTTAAACTTCTTCTTTCTTGCATTTTGGCAAAAAGTCCTTTGTGTCCTTTGCTTGACTGCAGCTTCCATACAGCCATAAATATATGTGTGTTGTATATAAATCTTTAAATGTCATAATTCGTTATAATTTTGAAAAAATTAAAAAAAGAAAAAACCGCAAACTGCGTTCCCGCTGTGCTAAGATTACACCAGCATCTTCAGTGGGACTCGGACTCGGTGGTGCAACTCGCAGCTCAGCTGGAAAGCTAATCCCACAAATTATTACCCTAATAGCCTGATATTGTCGCGGCTTAGTGACGTGCTGCCAACTCTCATTCTCCCATTTATCATCTGGCGAAATTATCAAAAGGTAAATAAATACGCGTATGAAATGCACTTTCTCTCTATTTGTTTTATTTATTAAAAATTCAAAAAATATAGAAAAAAAAAAATAGAAGGGATATCGTAAACGAGGGCGATAGGAAGGCGGGTAGTTAAAGCGCTTTTGTGTGCTTTACAAAAACAAAAAAAGAAAAGTGAAAAAAAAGTCAGCTGCTGTTGTTGTTGCTGACCTTTTGAACCCGCGTGCGGTCAGTCGCATTTGCTTCAGTAATCGTAACTAGATCAGGTTCATTTCCCTGTGCCTTTGCCTTTGCCTTTCTATTTCCCTTTTCCATTTCCATTTCCATTTTCATTTCAGTTTTCATGTCCACAGCAGCCGTTGTATGCAACATCAGCAACATCGCCAGCAGCTTTTGTTTATTTAGGCAACATCTCATCCTGCGTACTTCGTCCTTTTGTTGTTGTTCGGCAGCTCGCGTGCTGACCAAATGTTGAATATACAAATACATTCACTGCATGCTGATGAGTGCACTCGTATATTCAATGTGAAACACTCGTTTCATAACTGACGCGTGGATAAACATTCATTGCGATCTGTAAAAAATATTTGGATTAATTGTAAATATAGCTTAAAAAAACAAGGAAATCGAAATACATCATACACAATATGTAAAAAGTGACACCAGAAAGACAATTTTTTTTATTTTCAGCTAATATCTATATAAAAATAATAACAATTAAATTATTTGCAAATAGTTGTATGCTTAAGTTGCTTTGTATCTCACAGATACTTTACAATCGTTAACGCTCTTTTGTGTGCTAAAGTTACATTTATGTTTCGAGGATATTTTTGTATCTTTCATATACAACTGGAATGCTGCAGATACTTTTCTGCATTAAATAAGCTTTTGAAGTTAAATTTGTATCTCACAGATACTTGTGTATTTTACGGTTGCACTTCAGTCTTACGACTTATCAAATAACCGATCTTAAGTCAGAGATATATGCAACTTTATAGATGTGTTCAAATCTCACAGATATTTTTGTATCTTGCAGCTCTTAGATACTTTATGTATCTTTCAGACACATTTCGATCACACATAAAGCTTTAGAGTTGCCAGATTTTAATCGCCTCTCTCTGTGATTCTCACAAGGGATTTGCAGCACCTTTCGTTTAGATACTTTTGTATCCATTAAAGTTAAATCGTATTAGGCAACTTCAAATTAACATTTGAATATGAAAAGCATGAGCTACATTCGAAATTCATATTTATATTCATATTCATATTCATATTCATATTCATAAACATAACTTTAAGCCCTACCCTGATGCTGCAGGCACACACACACACACACACACACACACACACACACACACACACACTCGTACAGAAGCAGGACACCCTCAGAGACTGAGAGAGTTACATGATTTGGATTATAATTTGATATTTAGAGTTGAGAATTAGCATTTAAATTGCCTCATTAATGAAAGTAGCTAGTGCGGATAATGTTGCACTTTTCGATGCTGCCACATGCAACAGTCTGGCAACAGTTGTCCAACACTGGCGAAGACATTTCGAGTGAGCTGAAAAACAACACACTAAATACTTGGAGAAATTCAAGTTACGGGACAACGTAGAAATTGTTTAAAGATGAACAAGTTGAGAATTCTAAGGAATAAAGTTGACACAATAGCTGAAAGGCTGATATTATTAAATATGGAAAAAACCCGACTTAATATTTTTACGAGAATTACGTATTTTTATTAAGAATTTATTAAAGGTAATATTACTTAGATCGAAAGTGTTTTAAACATAAAACTTTAAATCTGGGTAATACAAATTAATTAATTAATAGTGACCCAATATTTAAAAAGAAATTCAAAATACACTTTCAGGTAAGCAGCTTAAGTTTGACAAGAATTAAAAATAAAAATAAATAAAAAATATGCTTATATAATTAATTAATAATAATATATGTAAATAATAATAAATGAATAATAGTAATAATGTTTCATTTGAAACCTTCTCTGATAAGAATTAAAAATAAAATTAAATAACAAATTTGCATTTATAATTAATTAATAATAATATAAATAAATAATAATACAAATAATAATAAGAATAATGTTCAATTTGAAACCCTCTCTATGCCCAATCAAATGTAAAAAGCTAAGACAAAAATTGGTATTCCAAATGATTGTTCAAATGTTAGTGACTAGTGCCATAATTTAGCGCTAGCAAAATCAAAATCAAGTTAAAAAAAAGTGTCCTTAAATGTAAGGAATGTCTTTTATCCGAGTTCGTAGCTGTTGCTCTATAATTTTCTTAATCATAACAAAAACAGCAATGCACAGTAGGTGCTACCCCAGAAGGGGGAGGGGTACAGGGGCAGGGGTTGGGGGTAGGGTTGCGTACCGAAAGAGTGGTGAGAGGGAAGGGAGGGGGGATGGGGTAGTAGGGCTACCATTGTAACGCCCATCGCAGCGCCGTGTCGATAATTTAGAAATTAAATGTAGCTCGCAATGTGAAACGAAGAAAAGGAGAAAGCAGAAAGTGAGTGAGAGGGAGAGGGAGAGGGAGAAGGAGAAGGAGAGTAGCGAAATGCCACAAATAACACAAATCAAATCAAATCAAGCAAAAGAAAAGCGAAGCGACTTTCCCAAGGCAAGGGGTAGTCCGTAGTCCTTAGTAGTAAAAAGAAAAAAAAAAACATCAGTAAAGTAAATCTCCCCTTGCAAAGGCACCGCTCACCCCTCGCCAAAAAAAAAAAAACATCACACACACACACACACACAAGGCCAAGACCTTGGTCTAGTTTCTTTTTTTATTTGAAATTATTTTCTTTATTTTTTCAATTTTCTTGTTGTTGTTAGTCCTTTCACTGCAATTACACGTAGATTTCATTTTCATTTTCGTTTTCTTTTTTTTTCATTACGAGTTCTTGATTTTGATTTCGATTTCATCTTGGGTGCTGTTACCGTTAGTGTTGTTGTTGTTGTTGTTGCTACCTCACGCCACCAATAGTTGTTGTTGTTGTTGTTATTGGTTGCATGATTACATGGTTGCATGTCCATGTCCTTCGGGTTGTTCCTTGGCTTCCGTTCTGGGTGTCAAGCATTTTTGCTCCGTCTCCGTCTCTGTTTTTTTTTTCTTTATTCCCCGTGATTTCGCTCAGCCTGTCGAGCCTTGTAATTATTTAGTTTACGTTTCTTTTTCTTCAATTATCTTTTTTTTAATCCCAACCCCCTACCCTTTACCCTCTACTCAGCCTGACCTTCATCTAGTTTCTCTCGATACGCAGCTCAGTGGCTTGGAAACTTTCGATTTTTCAGGCTTTTGAATTAAATCTTGCATGACCAGAATGGGAATTATTTACAAAGATAATCGAGCATAGTTTTCTTGTTCTCAAGCTGCGCACTTATTTCAATTGGACTTTGAGAAGTAACTCTAAAAAGATGTGCCATATAATATAATATAATATATATATATTGCAGTGTTGCTCTATAATCGATTGCTTAAAACATTGCTAGATTTTCAAAATTAAATAAAAAGAGCCTTATCATTACAATTAAATCTATAATGGAATTAATGTATTGATCTGGTTTTGACTGAGAATAACTTTAAATCGGTTAAAAAGTACTTAAAATGCACTTTTTAGGAGTCAGGACGAAACAGGACGAAACACTGTTTCATTACCTATTAACATATTTATACCAGGGATTAAAACCGTAGGGTTATGCTAACCGTTAACAGGTGTTAACCGATTGAATTTGGTAAACGTAACTGAAATCGTAACCGAAACAAACATTTTTTATTATACCGAAACCCAAAAACCAAAATTATGCCAACCGAAATAACCGTTAAGATTGGAAAGAAAAAAGTTAAAATAAGTTCAAAAGTACTTTTTTAGCCTAATTTTATCACCTGGAGTTGATTAAAAGAATAAATTTAAGATTTTAAATTTTTGAAAAATTTCAAAAATTGTAAAGGGGTAACTATGTAAAAATCGACAATTTTTCGAAAAAAAATGTTTGTCTCAGAATCAAAAAATTTAAATGCAAAGTCAAAGTAGGGTTAATTTTATGAAAAATAAGACATTCCTCATGGAAATCGGATGAGGTTTAATGAAGTTGTGCTTATTGAAAGTCCAAAGAGTCGACATGTCCCATATATAGATAATTTATTTAGTTAATTTGTTAGCCCACTGTGATCGACCAAGCAACTGGTGTGCCAAAAAGAACTTAACGATTGTTAAATCAACTTCTCAAGTATCTATTTTCTTAATTTTCAGTAAAGCTCTGATAGTTCAAAGTATAAGTATAATATCGTGCACTAAAAGTCCAGGAACTTTATAGGTCGAGATTTTGACATTTTGGCTCAGATTTCAAAGAAAAAAAGTGGAAATTTGTTCAAAAGTACTTTTTTACCCTATTTTTACAACCTGGAGTCGATTAAAAGCATAAATTTAAGATTTAAAATTTTTCAAAAATTTCAAAAATTGTAAAGGGGTAACTATGTAAAAATCGACAATTTTTCGAAAAAAAATGTTTGTCTCAGAAGCAAAAAATTTAAATGCAAAGTCAAAGTAGGGTTAATATTATGAAAAATAAGACATTCTTTATGGAAATCGGATGAGCTTTAATGAAGTTGTGCTTGCTGAAAGTCCAAAGTGTCAACATTGCTCATATATGTATGTAAATATGTATGCATATATGTATGTATGTATATATGTATGTATATATGCATGTATATATGTACATGTAGATTAATTTAATTTAATTAAGATTTTAATTTATAGTCTTATGATGTGCTATGGGAACCACAATAGAAATTCCTTCAATACCATTTGACAGTTCTCAGTTCTCAGTTCCCAGTTCTCAGTAGCTGTTCTTGTTTCTATCTCTCTCTCTCTCTTTCCCTCTGTCTCTCTTCACTCCTGTTTCTGTGCCAGTGCCTGTGAGACAGCAATTAGTTAATTAAGCGCAACTTGGAGTGTCCCGTTTTTGGAAAGTACAGAGAAGTAGGAATTTATTCTTGTACTCGAACTCGTACTCGTATCGGAAGTCGTTCATCACTCGGGAATCGTTTGCATTTGACATTTGTGCAGCATCATCAGGACAATTTGCATATTTAATTGAAGCAAACACCAAAATTGCTTTCTACAATTTTCGGTTCTATTTCAATCTTTTTTCATTTTTTTTTTTAATAAAAACATTGAAATTGTACAAATTTTCCAAGCAAATGGAGAAATCGAGAAGACACCACAAAAGTGCCTCAAGGAGCAACTTTTGAGCCGGTGACAAGGACGAAGGCAAAGTGAAAATGGAAGTGGAAAATGGAAGAGGAAGTGGAAGTGGAAGTGGAAGGGGAAATCCCGCTGCGCTCAGCAAAAAAAAAGGGCGTTCAAGGGTTAAATGCAAATGACGCTAAAGTAGAAAACGCCGAAAAAGCGATCGAGGAATTTAATTATTGTTGTTTTTTTTTGGGTGGAAAAAGGGCCGAGTTGAGGCAGTTGAGGAACAGGACATGTCTTGTCCTGTCCTGTCCTATCCTGTCCCGTCCTAACCCCTTTTGATAGATCTGCTGTCCCGTTAGGGAACTGTCTCCTGTCTCCTGTCGAATGTCCTTCTCTCTCTCGTCACTCTTGGGACATTCGAGAGAATGCGGCTGCTTAAGAAATTAATTTGCCGCCAACTTGATTTCGATCCCCTCTTCCATTTCTCTCGCCCTTAAAGCTATGGGAAGTTTCTGGTCATTTGACTAACAATGTCCAAACATTGAGACCTTTCTCCTCATCTCTCTCTTTTTCTCTCTTTAGCTCTTGTTTAGCTTGACCAACGACTGGCGATTGCGGACAAGCCTTGAGGTTTGGCTTATGATTTATGCTTTTCATTGAATTTCCATATCACATCATATCCAAATGTCAAAACAATCTGCTCAATACATCCAGAGGGTTGCTGGACAAAAGAAAGTAACAAGTATTGCATAGAAAGCGACGCTTAGATACTCTATTTCTTTTTCGCTCACTCCGTGAAGTGATTGTCATGAAATAATCAGAATATTTAATTTATACACTAAACTTGATTTATACCAAATATCAAAATTATCTATTGAGAATTGCAGCTGTAAGGCACTTTTTAAAATTTGCGGAAAGTGAAGAAATAATCGAAAGTTGTCAACGAAGTTCAATAAAATCTGTTATATGCGCAGATAGTAAAAAATCAAATACAAAATTGGACTCTATATCATCTAGTTGCTGAGTTCAGTGAGGTTTTCGGGATAGATGAAATCGGTTCTTAAATTCAAATAACTTTCTTAGTCCTGCTATGTACTAAGTAACTCTCTTTGTACGCTCTACAGGGTATACAAAAGAAGAACTGACCAAAAAAGCGCGTGCCGCGATACAAAGATTAACAAAACATCGGGAAAAACTGCCGGACAGACGGTCGGTCATTTTCAACCCTTTTGTCCCTTTTCCTCTGTCGCCTTTCCCCTTTTCCCAGTTGCCCGGCAGCGTTGGCAGTTGGTCAGCAGGAGGAAAATGCAGCGGAACAGGCGCCTTGGGTGAGCGTGAAAAATGTGAAAAACATTAAAATCGACGCATTTGATGAGGGTCGATGATGAGATGTCAACAGAAACGCGGTGCAGGCAGCAAGTGGCAAGTGGCAAGTGGCAAGTGGCAAGTGGCAAGTGGCAGGCAACTGTTTAGCATAGGGCATCTGCTTCTGTCAGGAAGCAGACAGGTTGATCTCTCTCTCTCCCTCGCACTCACTGCTGCAGTCGTTTATCTACTTGATCCTATGATCCTTGGCTTGGAGTCCTCAGAGCCACGCGCCATTTATGTAAATATCAGCGGGGCAGCCAATAAGTCGAATCCTCGTGGCAGCCAAAACACCTGCTTGGGGCAAGGCAATCAATTCGATTAGCAATCGACTGGCTGCAGGTGCCACAGGTTTGTGTTCCGAATATTTACAGCACTCATGAGCATAAGACATCCCTTTTTTTTGGATTGAACATTTGTTATTCTTAGCATTAAGTTCTGGAAATTCCATTTGCAGACGAGCAGATGAGAGAACGAAAATGATAATTTCAATGGGAGGAAGAATATTTAAAAAGTTGACTGCAATTATGGATGAAATTGTTGAGAAACTCAAGATTAAAATTCTTGATTTTAGCATGTTTATTTTGTATATGTCATAAGAAATTTCATTGTTCAATTAACTAAATATGCGGATAAAATGGTAAAATTAAATCTATAGCATTTGATTGGACTGAAAAGGTTCTTATAGAGCTTTGATTGACAAAATTTGACAAGATCGTACTTGAATCAAGTATTTTGTGCTTGGTTTAAGAAAATCCTGAATTTGATTTTATTCCCAAATCCCGAATTTATTCTGCGTCCAAGATCAGAGGGAAAGAGTTGGGATTTTCATAAATAAATGGTCAAAAATTAAGATACGTAAATTGAAAAATTCTCACGAAATATAGTGAAGAGAGGGGACCGAAGAGAAACTCTCCCAATCAGTCTATATAATTTATAATATAAATATTATTAATAAGCAAATGCTTAAGCAGGAAAAGTGGAAACAAAAAAGTACTTAGAGGGAAAGATACACATTTTTTTATTTACCAAAAATGAAGAGAAGTGAAAATATCTTTCAGTCTGTTTTGTCTCTTGTTTCAACGATATTCGAAAAATTCAATGCAAATATTACGAAATTTATTTGAAGTTTCTCAAAGATGAGAGAGTGAAGCAGAGAGAGCGAGAGGGAGAGGGAGGGAGATTCCTATAAAGGTGATTTTTCAAAGATATATGCCATAATAGAATGTACAAGTAAGAAGCTATGAAATATGGTCACATTAGATTGTTGACTCTAAGCCGTATGCGTAAGCGGCAGAAACGGGAAAGATTAATGGCCGAAACGGGGGTCAGCCATCCAGTTAACGGAGTCGATGGAAATAATGGAGAAAATGTGAGAGAAATGAGAAATCACCGTGTTAGATTGCCATGGCAAACAATTTGAGTAGTGTAAGAGTAAAAGTAAATGTTGAAATTGTTGCGCCTTCTGCGAGTGTCCCGAATCCAGTTTCAGTTTCAGTTTCAATTTCAGTTTCAGTTCCAGTTGCGAGCGATATGACAAAACGGGCTGGCAAATGGACACAGGACGAAGGATACAGGACACAAGACACAGGAACTGGAATAGAAATTGAAGGAACTGGCATCGTTTATACATTAGGAAGGAAACAGGCAGGCAATTAATGCGTCAGTTGCACCGAAGCGGAAAACTGGTTCGCAACGTTCGAAATTTGAAAAACTGAGGAAACCGAGGAGACTGAGGAGACTGAGAAACTCGGCAACTCGGAAGGAAACTTTGTCTGCGCAACATTTAAGGCATTCGACACAGGAGCAGGGAAAGAGCAGGCAGGAGCTGAGGTAGACAGAGGTTGGGCAGGATTAAAAGTCCTGCTGTATCCTGGCAGGTATTCTCAGTGTCCCAAGTGAGAGCTCAGAGAAAAAGGAGAGAGAGAGGGGAAAAAGGGGCAAAGGGAGAGAGAGAGAGATGATTATGTAAATAAAGACATATAGATATAGATATAGATATAGATATAGATATAGATATAGATATAGATATAGATATAGATATAGATATAGATATAGATATAGATATAGATATAGATATAGATATAGATATAGATATAGATATAGATATAGATATAGATATAGATATAGATATAGATATAGATATAGATATAGATATAGATATAGATATAGATATAGATATAGATATAGATATAGATATAGATATAGATATAGATATAGATATAGATATAGATATAGATATAGATATAGATATAGATATAGATATAGATATAGATATAGATATAGATATAGATATAGATATAGATATAGATATAGATATAGATATAGATATAGATATAGATATAGATATAGATATAGATATAGATATAGATATAGATATAGATATAGATATAGATATAGATATAGATATAGATATAGATATAGATATAGATATAGATATAGATATATGTATATAGATATAGATATAGATATAGATATAGATATAGATATAGATATAGATATAGATATAGATATAGATATAGATATAGATATAGATATAGATATAGATATAGATATAGATATAGATATAGATATAGATATATTTATAGATATAGATATAGATATATATATAGATATATTTATAGATATAGATATAGATATAGATATAGATATAGATATAGATATAGATATAGATATAGATATAGATATAGATATAGATATAGATATAGATATAGATATAGATATATTTATAGATATATTTATAGATATAGATATAGATATAGATATAGATATAGATATAGATATAGATATAGATATAGATATAGATATAGATATAGATATAGATATAGATATAGATATAGATATAGATATAGATATAGATATAGATATAGATATAGATATAGATATAGATATAGATATAGATATAGATATAGATATAGATATAGATATAGATATAGATATAGATATAGATATAGATATAGATATAGATATAGATATAGATATAGATATAGATATAGATATAGATATAGATATAGATATAGATATAGATATAGATATAGATATAGATATAGATATAGATATAGATATAGATATAGATATAGATATAGATATAGATATAGATATAGATATAGATATAGTATATAGATATAGATATAGATATAGATATAGATATAGATATAGATATAGATATAGATATAGATATAGATATAGATATAGATATAGATATAGATATAGATATAGATATAGATATAGATATAGATATAGATATAGATATAGATATAGATATAGATATAGATATAGATATAGATATAGATATAGATATAGATATAGATATAGATATAGATATAGATATAGATATAGATATAGATATAGATATAGATATAGATATAGATATAGATATAGATATAGATATAGATATAGATATAGATATAGATATAGATATAGATATAGATATAGATATAGATATAGATATAGATATATGTATATAGATATAGATATAGATATAGATATAGATATAGATATAGATATAGATATAGATATAGATATAGATATAGATATAGATATAGATATAGATATAGATATAGATATAGATATAGATATAGATATAGATATAGATATAGATATAGATATAGATATAGATATAGATATAGATATAGATATAGATATAGATATAGATATAGATATAGATATAGATATAGATATAGATATAGATATAGATATAGATATAGATATAGATATAGATATAGATATAGATATAGATATAGATATAGATATAGATATAGATATAGATATAGATATAGATATTGATATAGATATAGATATAGATTAGACATTTCAGGTAGATAACATATTACCTGTTTTCAGCTGCTTTGGTCAACTGGACACGTGCCTCAAACCCGGGGATATGTTATGGTTTTGTTATTTTTTCTTTATCTTCACTTAATACCCTTTATTAAAGATTCGTTTCGGTTTTGGCAATCTACATACGTAGTGATAATTTTGCAGACCTGTCTGCTGTTAATCCAAAAACTAAGAGTTGTTGGGCTTACGCTTTTGGAACTGTTACCTGTATGCCAAACCCAAAATAGAAACTGAGTCAAAGAGAGAGAAATTCAGACTGAGACTGAGACAGTGACAGAGTTGAGGCATTAGCGACACATTTGTTACGCCTTTCGACACCAGGAAGCTAGTCCGGATCCTAGCTGGATCCTGATCGGCTGATCGGCTGATCGGCTGATCGGCTGATCGGCTTATTTACGACTCGGGCAGCGTCCATTAGGACGAAGGACAAAGGACGAAGGACGAGGCGCGGGTTAAGGCGGCAGCTCCCGAGGTGAAACGAATCTGCCCATCATTCATGCAGCTTCATTCACAAAAACTCAACTCGATTGACATTAAATATTCATATGCAAAATGTAAATGAACTAAAAAGTAGACACAGTATAGAGAGAGGAGAACTTAGGACTAGGGATCTAAGACTTGGATCAAGAGCAAAGATACAAAAAAAGAAGAAAAGAAACAACACAAATTGCACCTGTTTTCGGCCACAACGATTGACGATCGTTTGTCCTGATCGCAAAGGACCTGCTGCTCAGTCCACCCCTCCCCCTCCAGCACTCCGTCTTCCTCAGCCATCGTCATCTCCCTCACTCACAATCGATTGCCGATCGAGGAAGGGAACGGACACAAGTGTCGAGCGATGACTCTAAACAAGAGCAGAGTCAAAAAAATAAGAAATAACAACTTAATGAAGACGAACGAAGACGAAGACGAAGACAGGTGCCAGACTTCTCAGATCCAAGACCCAAAAATAACCAAAAATAACTAAAAAAAAAAAAAAAGAAACAATGACCTCCGCGCACAGTGGAATATGTTTGATATAGCTACCGTGGTTCCTAATTAAACGACAATAAATGATACAACTAGCTGATATCGTTCACATATTTCACATTGAATATTAAAATATCGAAGTGTAGTACAAGACAAGTTTTAAAAGAGAAAATTATAGTGAAAATGCCCTGTAGTTTCGGACATTGAAGAATAGACAATATTTTGTTTTTTAATGCTTTGCAGTTCTTCTAAAGGTTTCTTTCAAAAATGAATTTACAGGGTATACATCTTATGGATAATTCGATATGATCTTTAAATATTAGTGCAATTTACCGGGTATATACAGTTAAAGAGTTATTAATTGCATTTTAAATACATATTTAACAAATTTATATTTAAAATATATTTAACCATTTTTTTATTGAATTTCCGATGTCAAGTGAAAAATGTATTGATATTTCCAAAATAAGAAAGAAATGTACTAAACTTCTGTATTTATTGAATTTAGTTGATACTGGTATAAGCACTCAAAATTACTAACTTATTACTAAAACTTACAGGGTATAATCAAGAGAAATTTAAACTTTCTTTAAAAACTTCCTCACTATCGTTTTTGTGATATCAACTAAAATGTCACAAATATCTAGAGAACAGAGGCTAAAAAAAAGAGAAATGCTATTTGAATAGAAATGTTCGAGTGATAAGATGACGATGTCTGAGAACAAGATAAGCTGATGAATAATGTCAACCTAGAGCCCCGTTGAGGGTATAAATAGGAAGCAGAGAAGTCAAAACCTTATGCAAAATGTTGAGAAATATCACAAGTCTATTGTTCTTATTTGGTGGAGTTGCCTTGAGCCTTGGAATATCCATAACGCCCATCGTAACGCAAGGTGAATTGTACTACGAACATTTCCACATAAACTGTAAGACTGAAAGTTTAATAATTAAACCCCAATTCTTTCGTAGGCTCCACTGATATTGTGACTATTCCATTCGTTAGGGTCGGCAATGGATATTATTTCTTCGAGAGAGTGAAAACTCTGAATTGGTTTCAGGCATTCGAAAGTTGTCGACGATTGAATGCCACACTGATCAGCTTTGAAACGATGCAAGAATGGAATGATATCAACAACTTCTTGGACCTCTTGAAGGATGAATTCACCTACTGGACCTCAGGCAATGACTTGGCCGAGCAGGGGCATCACGTCTGGTTCGGCAATGGTCATCCAATTGACATTAATATTTGGGCTAACCATCAACCTGATAATCAAAATGGCAATGAGCACTGCGATTGTTTGATCGAGAGGAAGGGTATGAACGACTTTGGATGTCATCACAAATTACGCTTCATCTGTGAGGTGCCACAACCCTACACAGCCTCATTTGTTATATGGATATAGGACCAGAATATGCTCAAAAGTATAATAAAGAACATTTTGGACTTATCAATCAATCAATCATAGAACAGATGTAAATATTCTGAAAAAGTTCTTTTCAATCAATGGGTAACATGAGCATTAAATTTGACTATCTAATTGGGAGTATGCAAATATTAAAAAAATTCATAAATAAAATATATGCAAATTCTCCTTGACTGATCAATCATATAAGTAGTTGTTTTTAAAAATGAAAAACAAATATTTACAAAGATCAATAGACTCATAGACTAGTTGAACTTTTCGCTGAATTACAACTATATTAATAAAATATTTCTTGACTGATCAATCAAGTGTATAACGAATGATCAGTCAATTAATATCAGAGAATTGAAAATCTACAAAGATCACTAGCTTAATAATCGAAACGCCGAAATAAATTCGTTTAGCTGAATTATTAATCAAATATTCGTTGATTGATCAGTCATCAGTCAGTTAGTAAAGCTAAGATTGAAAGGTTCAGGAAAGTATTAACTAAAAACCCAAAAAGTTTTCACTTTCACTTTTTACTTTGAAGAAATCGAAGTATATCAATCAAATATTTTTCGACTGATCAATCAATCAATCAGAAAGGAAAATAAAAAGAAAACAGAAGTCGGCGATCAATGATCAAAATTATTCGCTTGGAAATTGATGAGGTACTCGTGTTTTTTTTTCCTCTTTTCCCCATTTCCTTATCAGGTTTTGTGGGCTTGTCCAGGTCGGGATCTGTCAATGCCGGCGACCAGAGGACCAGCATAATCGGGCAACCCTCTGTAAGTCGGCAGTAGTCGGTTAATTAGTCGCTGCATACGCTAATTTCCAACAATTTCCACTTTTTCGCACATGTTGGCGAGTGGGCAACGACAAAGCCATTTCATGTGTTCATGTTAATGATGCGGGTCCAAGGTGCAATTTCACTTCCGACTTTTCCCACTTCCGACTCCTCTGTATGTGTGTGTGTGTGTGTGTGTGTGTGTGTTTGCCACACGTCCCCGAGTGCTATTCGATTTTAATGACACTTCGTTTTTCGATTAAATGCCAGGAACAAAGCAGACAAAATCCTCGCGATCCGTTGCGATTTATGATCGAGCCCATAAAATGGCATCCCGATCGTAAATCGAGGTGGAAAATGCTTAAACTGCAATTGCATCTACAAACTCTCGTCTCCTCGAACAGTCTGGGGCATTATTATGGTAAGTCGTAAAACATTCGCCTCAGTTTTACGAGCAGTTTAAGAAATTACGAGTACTCAGACTCCTAAATTTATGAAGAAGAAACAAAAAAACAATTCAAATTATTTTACGCGCTTTTTGTGACATCTTTGTGTGTAAATATTGTGGCTTTTACTTCGGATCGGTTGGAAACTGATGTAATGATATACCTAGATATCTATGGGACATGCAGGGTAACAATCGAGGGCTAGAAGAATTACACAATTTATGGAGATTTAATAGGAATTCGCACCCATTTTGATATATGATAAAGTGCCAGGAGCAGAAAACTTAAATTAAAGTAAGATCTTAAAAAAACAATCATATTTTGACGATAATACATCAAAGAACACGATATGGAAAAATTGAATACCTACAACTTAAGACTACAATTTCCTAAAGGTTCAAGTTTTTTGTGACTCCAAAAAAAGAAAATTAATGTGTTTTAATAGTCTGCAAAAGATCAGAGTTGTATGTTTAGTTGTCTCATTCATAAATATCTCTATTTTAGCTCTGAACACTTTTCAACTAAAGAAACTGAAAGAATAACAAAAAAGACGATTTCAACTGGTTTATCAGCAACTTTAAGCAAACTTCTTTTGAGATTACAAAATATAATGAACTCGTTGAACTTAATTCGGTTAGATGATTATCGTATGTATCTATTTGTGTATCAAAGTTCGTACATCAGAGATTTGCTCTTATCGAGGCAATCAAAAGCCGCAAAATAAACAAGAGTTACAAAAAGAAGAAAATAAAATGGAAAAAAGTGTTTCACGGGAAAATTGGCTTAGATGCTTAGGAAGTGAACCGGAAACCCAAATGCAGGACACTTAATGGAAAGCAATTAGAGAAAGGAAGCTGAGGCAATGAGTGAAAGATTTCGTATGCTTGGGTAACCGCTTTTTGACCCCTTTCCAGTGATGACCGTAAAGATTTGTAATTGCCAAGGAGCGAGGACCTTTTCTTATCCCATAAATGTATCTATTAGTTTGGCATTTGGCATTGTCAAAGTCTGTCGTGCAAACAACATTTACATATTGAATCCAAATGTGAGCCAAGGACAACCCTTTTACAGCAATATGCCATCTCTTTCTCTCTCGAAAGAGAGTCTCACTCTTTTTCGGTATGCAAATGCACATCGATTGAATTGTTTGATCTTTGCGGTTTTCAACCCTAAGCCGCATCGGAAACTCTACGAAATGCCTTCAAATGTGGGAGTAGCGAACAGAGAACTCCATCAATGAAATCAACTCGATCATCTCCAAACACAAAACAATCAACTCAATCAGAGATTCAATCAGAAATGCGAATCAATCGACCCTTTACTACATACATATATTTAAAAGTATTCAAATCTTGTGGGTGTCGCCTGCATAGATCGTGGATCTTTCATTTCCGATTATTGAAGTATGAATGACAGATTGAGAGCGGCACAGGACACGCAAGGACATTTTGCCGCTTTGGCGCGCAAAAACCAGAACCTCAACTGGCAAGATGTCCCAAAAACCCAGACCAAACAATCAAAAAGAAATCCAAAAAAAAAAACGAAAACATCCGAGACGAGGACGAAACGGGAAAAATGCGCACACGTCACATTGATTAATCGTCTCGTCTTCTGTTACGCCCCTTTGTGTCTCTTTCGCTCTCTCTCTCTCTCTCTTTCTTTCTTTTTTTGAAATCAGAGCCTTTTGACAAATACAAATAGTTTGGCGAAATGAGTTTCCTTCGAGTTGCTTTTGAGAACTTATCGCGCACGTCGCATTAGATTAGTTTGATTTCCCCTCTCCCTCTCTCGCTCTCTCGCTCTCTCCCTGTCTGTCTAACGCTTTGCCGCCGGACTGCTCCATTTATTGACAGTTGCAATTGCTTCCACTTCCACGCTCCCTGACATTGATTGAGTTGCCTTATCTTCGACTCGCCTCAATCTTCTGCAATGATCCTTATCCATATTTAATCATTTCTCATTTCAAGACCAGCTGCCCTTTGTCTTCCTCTTCCTCTTCCTCTGCCCTCCGATGGGAAGTGTTTTGGGCCAAAATGCAACACATTGCCACTAGTTACAGTTACTCAAGCCGCATTTTTGCCACTATTTCCGGCACTTAACCCATTTTGGATTCTTGGCCAAATCAACACAACTGTCGGCCACTTCAGCCAGTTGGCAACAACAACAACAACAACACACACACTTGAGAACTTTTCAAGCATTTCCATTCAATTCCCATTTTCTGTTTGTGTTCAATTGCATCCACGTGCCTCACAGCCTCACACACACACACACACACACAGACACAACACACACTTAGCATACTCACACCCCCACACACAGACACACATACCTACACACCTACACACACACATATGCGTTGACAGCTGTCCCCTGAGCTCGAAAGGTTTTTGCTTTTTTTTTGTTATACCCTGTGATTGTGATGTGTTTGAGTTGGGTAGTTTAAGAGACAGTCAGACAGATAGTCTCTATAAATGCCTGATCAGGGTTAATATAAACTTCAATACTTTCAATTTCCAACTACCTAACTAAAAGTTGTGATTGCTTAAAGTTATCCTGGAAACAGAAAAAAGTTATTCCGACATTTAAAAAAAAAAACTATTCATTTATTATTAATCAGATCAAAAACGGAGTTGCCATTTTTAGTTTTTGATAAAAATCAACGCTTAAATATTATTTTATAAATTATATTTAAAAAGAATATATAATCATTACTGTCCCTGATCTTGGATCTTTAAACTTAAATTTTATTTAATGAACATGTTTCTTAGAATTTGTTTGAGAGCACAATTTTATTTATTCTATGATTTTAAATTTAAAAAAATTAATAAAACCCATAAATATATCATCTGTTCTCTTAATCAGATCGAAAACGTAGTTGTTGTTTGTGATTTTTGTAATAGTTTATGTTTAAAAAAAATATAATCGCTACAGTCTCTGATCTTAGATCTTTAAGCTTAATCTTTATACACTGTAATCTTTTAAATGCTGTGAGAATACGACTTTATTTATTTTTTATCGTATAATTCAGGACATTTTTGTATGAACTTGAGTAACTTTAGCGAGTAAATAAATAAACCAATTTGAGAAGAATATGCAACAGACACTGTCAAACATTTTACAGAGTATCTTGCAGTCGACTCACTGGGCAGTTGACACACTTTTTTGTTGCTTCTTGTAGCGGGTTATCCAATTTTTGGCGCAATTGCCGAAAGGTGTGCGAAGGAGGCCAACGCCGACGCAGAGGCACTCAAGGATCTTCGGGTCCTCGTGCTCTTGTGTGACACATTCACAGCTCAAAGAAAATCAGAGCAGAAGAAGAAGAAGCAGCGTTAGGGAGTAGGAGCTGAAGCTGAAGCAGAAGCAGAAGCAGCTGCCACGGCGGGTTTGTCAATTGAGCGAACAGCAACAATGGACAATGGCAAGGACAAAGGACAAAGGACAATGGACAATGGAGAACGGCATTTACTTAAAGGCAAATTTAATAGACATTTAAGGAGACGACGGCAACCAGAAGCCAGAAGCTAACGACCCACGCATTGCCATTGCCATTGCCACATCCTGATCACGAGTCCTGTGCTTCAGGTCGCGACTCCTTTGCCAGCTGTTGGCATCGTCAACCATTTTCCATAGAGTTTTGCATAAGTTTCTTGTGTTTTTTTTCTGTTACTTACTTCGCTGTTTACGGTTCGTTGACTGAAATAACAATGATCCCATAACCGAAACCGTAACCCAAAACATATTCAAATTTATGCAAATGTCGCAACTGCAGCGCAATGTCTCCGAGTCCCGCACAGGTGTCATGGATAAATGGCATGTAAATGCCACAACAGGATATGCCAAATGGCAACCCTGTTCGTGTGCTGTATGGCCACAGGGTTGCTAACAACACTCAACCCCCCCCCCCCCCGCAGTCCACCCGCTACCCTCTCTCGCAACCCTAAACATGTCACTTGACCAACAACAAAATAAACAAATTTCATTTAAACAGGCCATAAAAGTATTCTATACTCAATTTGTTCTCTATCTGACTTTTAACTAGGATTTATATGACTACAAAACTTCACTTTTTAGGATTGGGAAGCAATTTAGGAAAACGCAATTTAAATTAAGATAAAGTAACGAGGCTTTAATTCACGTCAACTATCCGTTTAAACAAGAATTTATATAGAATCTATATTCGAATTATAAGTAGTATTTATTTTCTTTAATATTCGAAAAATATGTGTAAAAATAAACTAGGAAAATGGCAAATATATTTTGTAGTTAAAAGAAACCTAACGCAATGTCATAGGTTATAAAGAATCTATATTCGAATTTTAAGTAGGATTTATTTTCTTTAATATTCGAAAAATATTTGTAAAAATAAACTAGGAAAATGGCAAATATATTTTGTGGTAAAAAGAAACCTTATGTAATGTCATAGGTTATAAAGAATCTATATTCGAATTATAAGTAGTATTTATTTTCTTTAATATTCGAAAAATATGTGTAAAAATAAACTAGGAAAATGGCAAATATATTTTGTGGTAAAAAGAAACCTTATGTAATGTCATAGGTTATAAAGAATCTATATTCGAATTTTAAGTAGGATTTATTTTCTTTAATATTCGAAAAATATGTGTAAAAATAAACTAGGAAAATGGCAAATATATTTTGTAGTTAAAAGAAACCTTACGCAATGTCATAGGTTATATAGAATCTATATTCGAATTTTAAGTAGGATTTATTTTCTTTAATATTCGAAAAATATGTGTAAAAATAAACTAGGAAAATGGCAAATATATTTTGTAGTTAAAAGAAACCTTACGCAATGTCATAGGTTATATAGAATCTATATTCGAATTTTAAGTAGGATTTATTTTCTTAAATATTCGAAAAATATGTGTAAAAAATTCCTCGGTCAAAGTTTAGCCGGTCTTACTGAGAGATTGACTGAGAATATCAAACTTGCCTGAGCTTTCAGTATTGCTAACCTATCTTGAGTTGAAGCTTTCAAAAGCTCTGCAGCGTATACAGAAATGAGATCGTACAACTAAAAGCTCTCTCTTCAGCTTGGCTGAGTGCCGAAAGCGCTGAGCTTAATATATCAGCTTAGTAAAAATAAAAAAAATAGTAAAATTGACTTTTCCTGGAACTTCTTCCAAATTAAAAAATGTAACTGATTTTTGTTTTCAATAAAATCGAAATGTTTTATATTTTTTATTATGCGAAAAAAAAGTGTTTCAATGTTTTTACATCAATTAATTTGGAATGTGAATTTGACAATTAATAAAATTAATTCTGCAAACGCTTTAAGCAACAAATTTGCTAGTTTAATTAACAAAAATATTTCTAGGACTTTCAATTTTAATTTTCACATTTCTCAAAGTAACCCAAAATAACAAAGAGCGAAAAAAAATGGTTTATAAATTAAATTCGACAGCCAAAAATGAGTGGATTTCCATTTTCTGGGAATATTTATCGCTTTTTAGTGGTCGACAAAGGGATCCTCCTGTAAGGAGAAGCTCAGGCGACGCTTGGTGGCTGCCTCCAGGATGCAGGATGCCCCAAATGAATCGAGCTCCTCCTCGAAGTCGCTCGTCGAGTTGTGTCCGCTGTCGGGGCTGATGTGACGCTGCTTGCAGCGGGATTGGGATTGGGATTGGGAACTGGAGCGGGCTGGCAGCTTGTGGGCGGAGCGGGAGGCGGCTGCCAGCAGCTTCTGTGCCGATTGCCTCACGCTGGACGAGATCTTCGTGGTGATCTTCCTCTTGCGCCGCACGACGCGTTGCCTCCTCAGCTGCAGGGAACGCCGCTTGCCGCCCACTCCCATCCCTGATCCCGATCCCGATCCCGGACCCGGACCCAATCCTGGCTGTGGTGAACGCACCTCCCGCTCCTCGAAGACATCGGGATTGGGATTGGGATTCGTTGGAGCTGCAGCTGGAGAGGATTGCCAGTACTCGCTGAGGTCGCTGGCAGGATCGAAGGCAGGACGATAGGTGGGTGAGTGAGCGACTCCTGTCGAGATGAGACGCTGCTGGGGACGTTGACTCTTAACTCGACTCCTAATCCGACCTCCTCCCACTCCCACTCCCACTCCTGCTCCTACTCCTCTTCCCGCTCGTCCTCCCCTTCCTGCTCCTGGAGCCTTTCGCGTGCTCTCCAGAATGGCATCGATCATCCGCTCCAGAGTCACATCCCCCATTTGGCTGGAACTGAGAGTCGACTCGGTGGGGGCGTGGCTGAGGGGGAGGGGGAGGGGAATCTCCTTCTGTTCTTGTTCCTGTTCCTGTTCCAGTTGCTCCAGGTAACGTGGCTTCTCGAAGTAGCTGTCGGGGATTCCCATGCCGCGTAGAGCGAGCAGAGGTCCTGGAATGATCTGGTTGTTGTTGTTCCTGGAACCGGAACCGGAACTGCAGCTGTAGCTGTAACTGGGCGAATATTCCGCCTCGAAGGTGGGCAGCGTGGAGGCATAAGCCGTTGCCGCCTTCGCCTTCGCCTTCGCCTGCGACTGTGAAGTGGGCGTGGTCATCATCATCTGCAGTGGCGACATGATGTTGCTGAGATCCCTCAGCAGCGGCGTCTCTCTTCCTCTTCCCCTGCCCATCTCCGTCCCTGTCCGTGTCCTTGCCAAGGGGGAGGAGGAGGAGGCAGCGGGCAACGGAGTGGAGGTCAAGTGATTCTCCTTTCCCTTTGACAAGTGGCAACCGGGTGGCAACATCGAATGTCGCCTCACAGTGGGCGTGGCACTTGGAATGGGCGTAGGGCAAAGGGAAGGGATAGGGAAAGGGGCAGGCAAATGCGAAGGGGAAGGAGGAGAGGCATTGACTTTGCCCGATCCTAGATTCGCGTCCAGGTAAGAAGGACGCGGCTGGTTGACAGCCCACTTGAGCATCTTGGCAGCTGCAAAAAGTTCTGGAAAAAAGGACAAAAAAGAGGGAAATGTTAAAGTTGAGCATCAGGATCTGGATGAGCAGCTAGTTAGGCATAAGTTCAAGGATCTTAAGGATCTTCAGCATGTGAAACTGGCTATTTAAGAACTGTCTTTCATTGTCTGCACAGCGACAAGAAAAAAAAACGTAAACCCGCTGAACTTGTCTATGAAACGAGTTTGCGATGCTTTTCGCAAGGATTTCAAATTCGCACTCGGCAGCTGAGGCGCCGCAAACAATTGAATGGCCCGGAACGTGCAACAAAAGGTGGCAGCAAGCAAAGCGCGCAAAAGCTCAAACTTCCCAAGATATTTTGGATCGTTCCACAGCTGCGTCTCCCTCTTGTCCCTCACGTCCCTCGTCTCCCTCTTCACTCTTCACTCTTCACTT
This sequence comes from Drosophila rellima, assembly GCA_035043635.1. Classification (NCBI taxonomy): domain Eukaryota; kingdom Metazoa; phylum Arthropoda; class Insecta; order Diptera; family Drosophilidae; genus Drosophila; species Drosophila rellima. The sequence continues at coordinate 3,645,111 of JAWNMV010000302.1, read as the reverse complement.
TCGCGTTCTCGCTCTGTTTTGGGTGGTTAAAATGGTGGCTCTGGTGGCACCACTCGAGCCACCATTTAAGTTAAAAAAAATATATATTTAAAAAACTATTAGCAAAGACTACAGTCGAGCAAACCCGACTATGGGAGACCCTGTATCTTGGCACAGCATTAAATCCTGAATTAAATAACTTTTGAGATTATTATTCGACTCAGACTGAGTTATTTTTATCAGTTTTAACTTTTAAATACTTTATTGTAAATTGCAATACTTTATTTTCCAACTACTATGATTAATTAAAAAAAAATTTAATTAAATTAAATCGAATTTATTTTGATTTCAATATAAATAAAGTAAATTTTTTAATTCCAGTGTCATCCAAATCTCCAAATCACACACCTGATAAACTTTATCGGCTTAGGATTAACTTAGGAACCTACACAACCATTTTGGTGTGTCTAGCTCTTATTGATTTGAGATCTGCACGCCTTTTACGCAAGCTTTCCACTTTGAAAAACCTAATAGACCCTCTGCACATTTCAAGTACAGGGTGTTAAAGAGCAAACGTAGCTCGAGTGGAAAACGCGAATTACGAATTTGCGAATCTCTTGAGTTTTGCGTTAAAGCATTTTGCGCATTTCGCCGCCACTTGAAAGTTCAGTTTTGATCCCAATCCCAATTCCAAAAAAACAAAAAAAAACGAAACCCAAAGCCAAAGCCAAAGTTGAAAAGCAATCGAAACGCGACGCACGCGCACAAAATTTTTGTAAATTTTATGCAATGATTTTTGAATGGGGTGTTTTAATAATTAAAATTCTCACAGAACACTTCACTTTATTCCGTGCTCTTTTTGATGCTTCGTTGAGTTCCCTTCTTTCGAAAATGGGTTTTTACATTTATTATAGATTCCATTATGCACTTGTCTGCTTATCTTTACCTTTTTCTTCTCTAAATATTTTATTTATTTCGGCCAAGACTCTTTTTCACATTCGCACGTTTTTCACAATTAAAAACACGAAAACCAAAAGTCAAATATGGTTTTGAATATTCCAACAAAAAAAAAAGATGTTCACAAATTTATGTTGAACGCGAAAGTGCAAAAAAAAAGTAAATAAATTGAAGCGGAGAAGCACGATGGAACGTCCTGTCAGTGGCAGAGACGAAATGTGACTGATTCTCGCCAGGCACGACATGTTGCGTGCTCAGCTCTGGTTGAAACAACATCCACCACTCACCATACACACCACCATCCACACTGTGGAAGGACAACTTCTTGTATAGGCATGCAGAGTAGAGAGAGCAAGTCAGCTGGAGAGCGCAGAGTTAGATGGATTTACCATATTACAAATACAACTTGACGCAGAGCATGTGAGAGCGCAAGCATGTGAGAGCGCAAGCATGTGAGAGCGTAGGCATGTGAGAGCGTAAGCATGTGAGAGCGTAAGCTTGTGAGAGCGTAAGCTTGTGAGAGCGTAAGCTTGTGAGAGCGTAAGCTTGTGAGAGAGAGAGCAAGAGAGAGAGAAAGGGCCGTGTATTGAGGTTGATATTGAAATCCAGACAGTTAATTGAAATACAAGTTAAAGTTCCAAACTAAACATATTTCAATTCAAATAAAAGCTAAAGTGGTTTAGTGAAGATTTAATTGAGTGTTGAATATGAATCCACCTGTAATGAAGTTTAAGGTAAGAATTTAGAGTATTTCTGAAACGATGAATAGCTCAAATTGAATCAATTCAATGTTATTTGCTTTGTGTTTTTATTTCCCTTAAAATTAAGGGGCACTCAATACATTAACTCATTCATGGGCCAGTCCCCAACTAGACGCAATTGGACGAGCTGTGTCCATATCTGATATCTGAATATGGCGTCGGCCTCGGTGTATATCTTGACAATGTGCCGTGCCTGATCCCAGAGCTTGTTTCGCAGTGAGCACAAGCTATAAGCACTCAAGGAAGCAATTATCGCATATACGATTAACACCCTGTCGGAGTTGTATACAATATCAGTTTCAGCTGGATGCTTCCGCGTTTGCTTCGCGATTTCCTTCACGTGATGCTCGACTAGGTCCTGCCTCGAGTAGTATAAGAGAAACATCACGAGGACCACGCATAGATCGATCAAATCTGTTATAATGCCCATACTTCTGTTTCTTTTCCAGATTACAAATTCAAGCAATTTAGCACGATTGAAACTGAAACACAAATTGTTGACTGGTTTCTACCCGGCAATGTGTTTGTTGAAGACTCAAATTTATTTTGGATTTTAAGAGTTAACCATTGAATTGAGTTGAACCATTTTATTAAACAATTAATGCCAACTTTACAATTAAAGATATTTATCTGTTTTTTAAATGTTTAGTAATTGTTAAAAGAAATGAAAAATATTTACGCATTTATTATTTTCAATAAAATTAATGTTTTTTTTTTTGTAAGTGATCCAAATTCAAATTGGAGCTCTGATAGATTAATGAGAGTATTTCAGATGTCACAAGATATAATAATCGATATCTTCGAATATGCATATATAAATACCAAGTCCTTTATTTTCATTTTTGTAATTTATAGGTAACTCACGCCTTTCTCAAATCAATCAAGCAGAATTACGTAAGAGATGAAAGAGGAAA
>JAWNMV010000302.1:3587500-3637500 GCA_035043635.1 Drosophila rellima | reverse complement strand
GGATGATCGATGCCATTCTGGAGAGCACGCGAAAGGCTCCAGGAGCAGGAAGGGGAGGACGAGCGGGAAGAGGAGTAGGAGCAGGAGTGGGAGTGGGAGTGGGAGGAGGTCGGATTAGGAGTCGAGTTAAGAGTCAACGTCCCCAGCAGCGTCTCATCTCGACAGGAGTCGCTCACTCACCCACCTATCGTCCTGCCTTCGATCCTGCCAGCGACCTCAGCGAGTACTGGCAATCCTCTCCAGCTGCAGCTCCAACGAATCCCAATCCCAATCCCGATGTCTTCGAGGAGCGGGAGGTGCGTTCACCACAGCCAGGATTGGGTCCGGGTCCGGGATCGGGATCGGGATCAGGGATGGGAGTGGGCGGCAAGCGGCGTTCCCTGCAGCTGAGGAGGCAACGCGTCGTGCGGCGCAAGAGGAAGATCACCACGAAGATCTCGTCCAGCGTGAGGCAATCGGCACAGAAGCTGCTGGCAGCCGCCTCCCGCTCCGCCCACAAGCTGCCAGCCCGCTCCAGTTCCCAATCCCAATCGCAATCCCAATCCCGCTGCAAGCAGCGTCACATCAGCCCCGACAGCGGACACAACTCCACGAGCGACTGTGAGCTGGAAGAGGAGCTGGGATTGGGATTGGGACTGGGACTGGGACTGGGCGATGAAGAGTTGGAGGCTTCTTGTAAGCTAGATGCGATTTGGATGCACAACGAGGCCAGAGATGCCACCAAGCGGCGTCTCAGTTTCTCGCTAACTAATGACAGCTGATCGAACAGATACACTTGGATTATATAGATATCCATATAATTTTTTTTTACATTTATTTTTTTTATTAGTTTAAGAGTCTTTTTTTTGACGAATAAAAATTATACAATTATATTATGGAAATTGTTTCAATGGGTTCCTTAATGAGACGAGTTCCTGGGACATTCCCACAGTTGTTCATAATTTTTATGACGACTTTGCTTAGACCACAAATGGGACCGAGTGAAGGAACCAGCATTTAATGCACATGCTAAACAACCTCTTGAAAGTCCAACGATGCGTGGCGCATGGTCTTTAAGTTCCATTCCATCCATAAGGAAAACACGGGCCACATTCACTTTCCCCGTTCCCCGTTCCCCGTTCTCCATTCCCCGTCCCACCTTTCCCGTTGCCCAGCTCTGAGTTCCCAGGTCCGTGGCCAAGAACAAGTCTTTCCCACAGCGTCTGGGTTTATAATGGGCGTTTTTATGCTTTGATAACTCCCAAGAATGGACAGAGAAAGAGAGAGAGGAAAAATTATATTATGTGGGCCAGACAAGTTTATTGGTCTTACGAAGTATGTTATATGGAGAACTTGAGGAAGATGATGACCAGAATCGAGCTGATCGAATATAATTGAGTTGAGCTGAGTCGCAAAGATTCTATAGAATAAAAGATAGGCCAAATAATTAATATACCAAAGAAAAGTGAAGTGAAGTTAATATCTCCAAAGTTTATATAATAAGAATAAGACGAGAGAAGGGAAAATAGAAAATACCGACTTAAAGAGTTACAAATGAGAAAAAAAAACTAGAGATTTAAATTTTAAAATAGGGTGATGAACAAACAATTAGAAGCTTAGACAAGAAACCAATATATGGTAGCTTTTAATTAAAGATAGTAACTGAAAACAGATTTGGTTGGATACACGTCTTGAATGCTAGAATTATATGGTTATTATACAAAGTTTTTGAGGAAAGGTCTTCGAATTGACCTTTTCCTCATAAAACTGAGAATTTTCGTCAAGAAAATGCCAATGATTAAAAGTTAGCAGAGTCTTAAAAATAATTAAAAAAAAAATGATCAAATAAATAAATAAATGTATTCAAAACTATGTCATTAAATTTTTCCCAAATAAGAGATAACAAATTTTAGCTTGAGTAAAAACTTGAAAATCTCAAAGATTTCTTCGTTTGTCGAGTCTCCTGCTGAGTTGTAGCCCAATTTTCTAGTTAAATGAGGTAAGTAAACTGGATTTAAGTTCCCATAGCTGACATAGCTGATTGTAAGAGTTTGCGATCATTTTAGAGAGTTCAATTAGCATAGGCGAGTAGCCGTATTACTTGAGCCGAACTATGGCTCATTAGCCCAAAGGAGTTGGTCAAGTTTTGGACATCTTGGGACGGTTTTCATAATTGGCTCGGCGTTAAATGAGCTGTCATAACATCGGAGGGTTATGTAAATAAGCCTGTGAGTGGTCAGCCCTTGTCTTAATCTCGCCAATGCGTTGGCCCAGTGGAGTTGGGCCAACTAAAGCGTTAACACTTTTCACAGCCCTCATGTGTATTTTTTCCCCTTTGAGCTGGACATATGCCGGGGTAATTGCCCAGTAGAGCGGACAAGAAGGAGAAACATCTGTTATATGACTGAAGCAACTGTAAAGTATATAAGTACCTTATGATGTGATATGTCTGGACATTGAAGGAAGGTCACAATCATCATCATCATCATCCAAATCAAAAATACAAAATATGCTCTACAGGTATTTCGAGCCTGTTTCATTTACCCGCCCTGTCAGACCCTTTTCCCAACCAAAAAAAAAAACATAGAAATAGAAATGGCAATGGAAATGGCAATGGAAATAAAAAACATACTTCCGGGTCTGGTCAACGGTCCGCGAATGCTTTTCACGGACCCAGGAGAAGCAGAAGGCAAATCACAGGAACTCTCTCAAAAGGTTATCATTGTTTTTTATGCGTTCACCTTTCTTGTCAATTCCTGATGATTCTCTTCTTTTCCTCTGTTTCTGTTTCTGTTTCTGTTTCTATTTATGTTATTTTGTACTTGTTTCGGGCAGTTGCACAATTATTATCTGGTTCTCTAATGATGGTCCCTTTGTTCCCTGTCATTGTCATTGTCATTGTCACTCGACTCAAGTCCCAACTCAACTCTCGATTCTCGATTCTCAACTTGCCGTCTCATTGAACAGACAGCTCTTTAATTTGATTTAGATTGAAACTGAAACGGTTTGAGATCTTGTGGGAAACCAGATTCTTAAGCTTCTTCATATTAGATAGCTGCTAACTAAAATAAAACTATTATAATCATAAGATTAGGAGTAAGGAGTTCGAATACGTTTTAATTCTGTTTGTAGAATTTCTTAAATTTCAAAATTACCTTACCAATTTTTGGAATTTCTAGAACTAAAGACTTTGGAAAACTTTCCGCACATTTGGAAAGTAATCTTCTAGTTTTACTACACTGTTTATCTGCTTTCTAGTGCCTTTTTAAATACTACGCTGAAAGTATCTATCTGTCTATTGGGCGATATTGGGCGATCAATAAGGACCTGATATAAATATGCTTTAAATCAATGAAAGTTGCCGTTATCAACTGTGTAATAGTTCAAAGTACAGAAACACGAGATACGTGTACTTCCAAAGTAATTCACAACTCAATTCAGAAAGAGTTCTATGAAAAACGCCCCTACAATTCGCCAAGTTCAAAACTCAGGGGAAAATTCAGCAGCAGGAAGAAGAAGAAGAAGAAGAAGTTAATAGAGTGAGTGTGATTATTATTATTGCGAAGAACACAATGCTGATCTCTTTATGTTTTTGCCTTGTTTCATTTCAATTGAAAACCCATTTGATGGCACACTTTTGTTTGGCGACAAACGGAAAATGTGAAAATTGTTGGAAAAGTGGTCCATTAAAAGCGGGCACACTTTCGACTCTAATTGCGATTTAAACGCTCGACACGAGTGCCATTCGACATTTGTTGTAAATTGAAACAGCAACATTAAATAGACACACACACACACACACACATGGACACTTAGTGCACCCGCTTGAAATTGAAATTGTCGCTAGTGACAAAAGTCGATTCGAGTCGATTGACACGAAAACAAAACGCTTAACGCACCTTTCGACCCGCACTTTTTTCGTGTTCACTCGTTCTCTCTCTCTCTCTCTCGCTCTCTCTCTCTCTCTCTCTCTCTCTCGCTCTCTCTGTCCAGGTTGAGAACCCGCCGCCCGCTTGAGCGGCGTCCACGCACGCGTGCCTCGACTCTTATCGCCGTGGACATCGATTCGCTGGCGAAACAGTTGCGAAAACTGACAACTGGCGAAAACAAAGGAAGCGGGCCAAACAGAACGAGACTAAAATAAAAGCCAAGCAGACGCAGCACATCGACCCCCGAGGGACCTCGGACGAGAGGGGCGGGCGCGGCTGTTGGTCCCGTCTGCATCCGTCGGGAAGTCAACGTCAATGTCTAAGCATGTGCGAAAACACAAGACAAATCTCCCTCGACAAGCACTTACCCTGTAAAGCACATCACATAAAACACTGCTGCCTCCCATAACTCGAACTCCCATAACTCAACCTTCCATAACTCGACCTCCCATAACTCGACTTTCCATAACTCGAACTTCTATAACTCGAACTCCCATAACTCGAACTCCCATAACTCAACCTTCCATAACTCGACCTCCCATAACTCGACTTTCCATAACTCGAACTCCCATAACTCGAACTCCCATTACTCGAACTCCCATAACTCGAACTCCCATAACTCGAACTCCCATAACTCAACCTTCCATAACTCGAACTCCCATAACTCGACCTTCCATAACTCGACTTTCCATAACTCGAACTCCCATAACTCGAACTCCCATAACTCGAACTCCCATTACTCGAACTCCCATAACTCAACCTTCCATAACTCGACCTTCCATAACTCGACTTTCCATAACTCGAACTCCCATAACTCGAACTTCCATAACTCGAACTTCCATAACTCGACTTTCCATAACTCGAACTCCCATAACTCGACCTTCCATAACTCGACTTTCCATAACTCGGACTTCCATAACTCGAACTTGTATAACGCAATATCTTTAATAATCTTTTAAAAAAATTGAATTCCATATATCAAAATCTCCATAATTCGAACTTCTTCTTTGGATAATGTTCATTCGAGTCAGGGAAGTTCAACTGTATATAACGTGATAACTTGCATATCGAATGTCATCAAATTTTTACTATACAAACCTTACACGGTTATCTAAACGTATGCCAAATTTCAAAATTTTAGCTTTAATATTTAAACTGTAATATTTTTTTTATAAATTTGAAAAGTCACAAAAAAAAACCATATAATCAGTCAATGAATAAAAATAGAAATATTGAAAGCTGCAACATTTCTTAATAGTTATTAAATTCAAAACAATTATTTTTAATTGAAAATTGAAATATATCCTTAAGTTTTATGTCAAAAGTTTGAGCTTCTGTCTGCAAATCAGAAGTTTGATTTTATTAAATAATAACACGTTTTTGTTTTAAATGTAGTAAAGTATCAAAAAAAAGTTTACAGTCAAGTCAATGCTATCCCCACTGTGACACCAGTCTCGATTACAGGGTATTACACACACAAGGCGTTCTCGCGAGCTGCAACAATGCAGCCTGAACCGTTATGTTGTCATGTCACGAGTGTCCTTTCGATTGGCATGTCCTGTTCGTATTCGTTTTCGTACTCGAATTCGTGCGGGTTGCGAACGTAGTAATCGTATCACAAATAATGCCCAGTATTCGACGAGTAGAGACGAGCGTCGAGGCGCTAAGTATGCATGTCCTAGTCTCACAGGATCACAGGATCAAAGGATCATAGAGTCCGAACCAAGGCTCTAACAAGCCGTATCCTTCAACGAACTCAGCTCAATTCAGAACAAGGATCTTCACATCGAAAACTTCACCTGTTAACTGCGTGCCATCGATTTGGCGAGTCCTGTTAAACAACCTGTCGTCTGTTTTCTTCTCCTTTTGACCTACAATTATGTGACGCATCCCGCACTCGAAAATTAAACGAATGAAAGAAGACGGACCCAATTTAATACAGGGTATAGCAGGTTATTTTCAGCACTAACCACTCATCATCATGGCCAGAGCTCGACAGCAGGTGTAAAGGTCACAGCAAACTGGCTCAAAGACCAATTGACGAGTTGACCAGTCGATCGATTGACCCTACCTAAAAAGTACAACAAATTTCAAAACAACAGCTGAAAATACAAATATTAGACAAGTGTAGAAGACTTAAGCTCAAAAAAAGACTTTAAAGTACAAAAGTAATCAAAAAAAGTAAATTATTTACTCAATTCAATATATTTAAATAAAAATAAAAAGTAAAATAAAAAAATATAAATATAAAAAATATATATATACATTAAAATTAAAATATATAAAATATATACTCTCGTATTGTTATTAAATATATGTTAAAATGTTAGATCATTAAAATAATTAAGAATGTTATCTTAAAATAAAAACTAAACTTAATAATTGTGAATTGTTTAATGTTAAAAATATTTAAAAGTCGTATGCTTGTTAAATACGAAAAACAAAAATAAATTCAAATGAAAATTCTAATTCTTTTAATTTTAATTTAATTATCAAAGTGTCTTGATTTATTTGAATTAAGCTGCAATCAATTTTACATATATATTTTTAAAATACTCACTTGAATTAAATATTTTAAGTATTCCTAAACTGAGGCGTCTATATTCATATCTATACTTGAATTACTTGAAATATCAGACTACAAATGGGTAATTAAATTTTTTTAAATTATTAAAAATTGTAATTGAACTGTTGTCTGTGATTTCTGTTAAGAATGGAGAGTCTTCAGGCTAAGTGAAAAATGATAATCAATCAAAGAAAGTTTGACTGATCTTCGCGCGCTGATCTCCATATGTCCTTTATGCATATGTGAATAATTCTCACTGAGAATCATCTTGATTTTCGCAGACACCTTTCTGTAAAGGCAAGAGAGACAGAGAGAGAGAGAGAGAGAGGAAAGACAATTGATAAATGTGGCACATCATTGTGCGCATATCATTAATGCAAATCTATGGGCCAGGATCCAGGACCTGATCTTTTCATTCCATTCCTCTTCTTAATTTTTTTTTGCACTACCCTTAGACTGTCATGTCACTGAAAATATTATTATAACAATTGCAAACTGTCGAACTAGAAATCTGAAGATCACGTAGGCAGGCAAGGGTGATGGAAGGGGACGGGGACGGGGACTGACGGGGAAGGGTAGGGGGGAGAAGGATACTCGTAGTTTCCTTGATCTTTGCTACAGTTCATTAAGTGCGGCTCACTTGACAGAGAAAAACCCTTTCGATGGGATTTGCGGGCAGAGCCGTGAGAGAAAAGAAAACAGCTAACCCCAACCCCTACCCCTACACCAACCCCTACCCCTACCCCTACCCCTATCCCTACCCACTACCCTCGAAATACTCAATCGCTTGAAGTGCGCAAAAATTTAAATGACGTCAGGCAGAGATACGAGAGCGATGGATTTAAATTTGAATCCTTTGCAATTTTCCGCATTTGCGCTAATGACAAAAACGCACGTAGCTCAACGCCTTGCAAGAACAAGAAAAAAGCAAAGAATAAAAGGGTTACCCCTAGATAACCCCCAATGTGATCGAGGGTGACATTTCATTTCATTTCATTTCGTTTTTTTTTTTTCAAATTGATTTCGCAAACAAATTTACAATGCACTTTCCAAAAAAAAAAATTGAAGTGCTGGGAGACAATCGGACACTACACTATGCCGTAGGGTGTCAGGGTTGCACTCCTGCAGGGTTGTCGTGCGCTACGCTTCGTTGACCCTGCATATGGCGGAGTCTAAGCCGATGGGCCTGACTAAGCGACCCAGCGAGACTTTAACTATTTTGCATAGACTGAGCTCAAATTTGGGCAGCTGTTGCTAAAAAAAAAACCTATGTGCTGAAAAATAAGTATTTGGCAAATTGACAGTTGAGAGAACTGTGGAAGACTCTGCCATATATCGTTGAAAAGCAACTTTTAATATAACTAAATAATTTAGGTGACGCTTTTCAACATAGCTAAAAACATATTCCTGTCTGAAATGACAAATAGCTTCTGAACTTATTATACGATCGTAATGAAATTTTTAGAACACATCGGGCCTACAATTTATATAATGTGTGCCAAAATTGAAGACTCTATCTTGTTTTTTTCTCAATTAATTGGATTTATATCGATTTGCGGAGGCGGAAGCGAGCGCTACAAAATAATTAAACATACTTGATATGCTTAGAATACCGAGGAATTTACATGCAGACCATATCTGGAGGCTCACATGTATTTTAACCCAATACACGCCTTTTATTATTTTAGTACAGGGTCTAAAAGTTCGAGAGAGACATGATATGATATGATATTCATATGCTTAGAATAGATAGAAATCAAAATACATAACAAGTTTGTGTCGTATATTCATTACTCTTTTTGAACTTAATAGACCCTTTGCACTTTTTAAGTACAGGGTTTAAAAAACAGAGAGACATGATATGATATGATATTAATATGCTTAGCATATACAGAAATCTACATAAATGCCACATTTATTTTAATTTGTTTCAACTTAATATACCCTTTGTATTATTATAGTACAGGGTCTAAAAATCAGAGAGACATGATATGATATGATATTAATATGCTTAGAATAGATAGAAATTAAAATACATAACAAGTTTGTGTCGTATATTTATTACTCTTTTTCAACTTAATACACTCTTTGTATTAGTATAGTACAGGGTCTAAAAATCAGAGAGACATGATATGATATGATATTAATATGCTTAGAATAGATAGAAATTAAAATACATAACAAGTTTGTGTCGTATATTTATTACTCTTTTTCAACTTAATACACTTTTTGTATTAGTATAGTACAGGGTCTAAAAATCAGAAAGACATGATATGATTAATATTAATATGCTTAGCATAGATAAATATTTAAATACATACCAAGTTTGTGTCTTATAAATATTTTTATCAATTTTTTAACATAATAGACTCTTTGCACTTTTTAAGTACAGGGTAGGAGTACTCGTAATTGGAGTTGATGCTGAAGTCGACAGTGCCAAGAGCCAAGAGGCAAGAGGCAAGAGGTAAAAACGACGGCCAAAAATCAAATATCATATATCAACTTACATATCACAACAAGATGGGAAAAACAAAAACAGTGGACGTGGCGTCTAGGGAGTTTCCATTACCGTTGCCATGATTTCCATTAACATTTCCACATTTCCATAACCAACATTTTCATTTGCATCTTTCTATTACATGCGCTCACACCTTTCGCGCGCCAAGGCGGCTAAGGGCGAAAAGGAGCAGGGCAGTGATGGACGAAGGGAGGGAGAGACGAAGGAAGAGAAACGCAGGACGACAGCTGCCTGGGACGAAGACGAAGACGAAGACTGAGCACCCAGAAACAGAGTCAGAATCAGAATCGGAGCCCAGAAACATATGCAAATGGCATTTATGCAAATCTCACAGGACATATGATAGTTTGTATATATATATGCATATTTTTTTTTTTGATCATTCAAACTTTGCATTATGAATTATTGAACTATTGGCAGTCTAAGCAAATATAAATTGAGCAATAAATTTGAAAGGGTTCGATGTCGGGCGTCAGAATCAACGTCAAGACGCGCCCTCTTTTCCAAACAAAAATAAAAGAAAATAATATCTACTTTTCTCCCTCCCTCCCTCTCTTTCTCTCTCGCTCTTCGACATCGATACGCGTGAGTTTTTCCCACTTGCTTCCAATTTCTTAGTTTGTTTGTTTTTGTGGGCTTAAGTTGCTTCCAACTACATCGAGTACTTGTGACAACATGTGACATGACTCAGTCAAAAAAAAAGGAATATGGAAAACAAGTACAACTTAGATGACAATTAGCGATAAGTCCGCGATAAGGCCTAAAAGTAGCGCTATGGTCAAGCTGAAAGGCAACTCCGTTTGGGCCAATTAGATGAGTTAGTCGCCCGTTTGATGTGCCCAAATTGAGGTTGCAACTCAAAACTCAAAACTCAAAACTCAAAACTCAAAACTGGGTAAACGGCCACGTGACCAACGCAGCTGACAGTCCACTTCAAATTTGGTTAAGCCCCCGACTTGTTCTTACCTACTAAGTCTATATAGGCAACTGGCTAAAACGTGTAGTCATATTAGAAACTTGAAGTTATCAAGTCTTGAATCTACCTTTGAAATTATAAAGCTATTTTTCAAAAAAAATTTGATTTACATTATTTTATCATATTATTTACGATTTTACATCGATTTCTTTATGTTATTGTAGTTACTTAGTTAAACAAAATTTTCAACCAAAAATAAATTCATTACATATCGATAATTATTAGATAATCATTGCGAATCTTTTAAATAAAAGAGCTCAAGATAAAGACTTTTTTTCGAGTTTTCTATATTCTTTTAAATTTATTAAAATAATGACAAATATCATTTTTAATTTTACTTTTTTATCCTTTCACTTCAAAATTTTAATTTAAATATAATTACTAAATTTTACTTTAATTTTTTATTTTGCTTAAGTTTAATGTTGGTCAACTGTTCTTATTTGACATTAGATAAATAAAATAGTATAAAAATAATTTTCACTATTTTTATTTAAATTTAATTGAACTTAAAAAATGAAAAAGACTTATAAAATTAAATTTAGTCAAGATCTTAGTGATAAGCAAGAAACTTTTTACATTTGACCGATTGTTCCTTTAGGAGCTATATGATATAGTAAGCCAATCGATCCAGTTTAAATATATGTATTTTATGTTAAAAAAAAAGATACAAAAATACCAAATTACAGTAGGGTAGCTCCACTGAGAACCGAGATCGCAATTCTCTGAATTCAAATAATATAAAAAATACATAAAAATGTATATTTATACAGTTGCGACAAGCTCATTATATTTTTTAAAATTAGCAAGTTATTCGAATTCAGTTTGGTCCGTTTGAGGTATATACACTGAAAAAAACAAGAACAATTTTGAGCTAGAATTTAAATACTTATTGAAATGAAATGCAATCAAAAAAAAATAAATAAAATTAAGAAACGAAATTTGAGTTGAAATAAAGCAGCTTCCAGCAGTTGCTTATGTCAGCTTGAGCTAGGATTAAAGACACAGTGGAACGGATATTGTGTATCTGAGATCCGAGATCTGAGATCTGATCTTTGGAACAATGATTTGGATTCTAAGCCAACTACAAATGTATCGCCATCTATGCAAAATGCGTTTGTAAGTAAAATCCAGCCGCACAGCTGCAGTTCGGGCCAGGATATCGAAAGGAAAGGAAAGGAAAGGATTTTCAACACCTTTCCTTTGGCATCGTTTTTCGAACGCGATTGTCGCAAGATTGTCACAAGCTGTTGCAATACGAAAGCAACATTGCAATGAGGCTAAGCCAAAGGATTAGAATTAGAATATGGCCAGATCAGTAGACAACAACTGAATGGCATGGCATGGAATGAATGAATGTGAATACGAATGAATGAATGCCACACGCACAGGCTCAGCCTGTTTATGCTAATGAGCAGGTAGTTTTTTCCCTTTTCCGCTCCAAAGTATCGTAAATCAATAGAAAACCCGAACGAACAATAGGCGTCGTTAATCCTTTCGACACTTAATTAGTCCAGCCACACCTGAATCCTGGGATCGTCCTGCGACTCCTACGGCCATTCAAATCGGCATTCGTCACCGGGGATCGATGGACAACCAACCAAGCAGACGACAGTCCAAATTTCATCACTTTACGCAGCTTTAACTCCTTTCGAGCACACAATTGAACCAATTCGGAAATTCTTTTGAAGCGGTTCTAAAAGGACTGGAAACCAGATTTCGATTTGCTTTGAACTTCGAAAGTGTATTTAAGAAATGTAGTAAATTGAAACAGCATAACTCAAATATATTCCAAGTTCTGACATTCACAAAGTTTTTATGAGTCAAGTAACAAATTTCAATATTGTACTATTTTGAAATAGACTCATGTAATAGATTGATGCCAAGTTGTTAGAAAAATCATTAAGTATATAGTTGAAAACATATACCTAAATTTATACTAAAATTTCAGCAGCTTAGAGTCTAAGATAAGCGAGCTATGATCAATTTTGAACCGATTGACTATTAGAAAAAAAATCGAAAATTGACTTGAAAATCGATTATTGTTGTTTTTATTTAAAAAGCACCTGTGAATAGATTTGACATTCAAATTAAAGACAATTAATTTTATTTATGATTCGAACGAGTGTGCGACGCAGTTTCGGATCGGAAACGGCCTTTAATAATGGACACACGATCTGCGAATCTTCCGAAGAGTCCGATTCCTCCCCAGAATCATCGTCTTTATCTGTTATTTCGGACTCGGATCGCTTCGCACCGTTTTGCTTCCCATCGCTTTGCTTCTCTTTGGATTGATGGTCAATCGATTGCTTCTCCTCAGATTTCCGCTTCTCGGACTTGACGATCTTGGCTTTCTCGATCTTCTCGATAGTTTGAAGTTGTTCGTTCTGCGACTGTTTCACCTCGCGCCTTAGAACTTTGCGTTCCAATTTGCTCAGTTTGTGGTTCCGCTTTTTGGAATTGCGCTGTTGTTTATTACCAAACGGTTGAACAGTCTCCGGTTCGTTGGGAATCGAGTCGAGAATTAAAACATCGATTTGGCCTCGCTTGCGTTTCGGAGTGTGTTTTGAATTATCTGATTTTTTAGCTAATTTTTCCTTTGACGGCGCTACGGGAACTTCTTTAAAAGCAGTTGCTGCTTGATTGACGGTTGATTGACTTGGTTTATCTATAGATATAATTTTGGAAGCAGTTGCTGCTTGATTGACGGTTGATTGACTTGGTTTATCTATAGATATAATTTTGGAAGCAGTTGCTGCTTGATTGACGGTTGATTGACTTGGTTTATCTATAGATATAATTTTGGAAGCAGTTGCTGCTTGATTGACGGTTGATTGATTTGGTTTATCTATAGATATAATTTTGGAAGCAGTTGCTGCTTGATTGACGGTTGATTGATTTGGTTTATCTATAGATATAATTTTGGAAGCAGTTGCTGCTTGATTGACGGTTGATTGACTTGGTTTATCTATAGATATAATTTTGGAAGCAGTTGCTGCTTGATTGACGGTTGATTGACTTGGTTTATCTATAGATATAATTTTGAAAGCAGTTGCTGCTTGATTGACGGTTGATTGACTTGGTTTATCTATAGATATAATTTTGGAAGCAGTTGCTGCTTGATTGACGGTTGATTGACTTGGTTTATCTATAGATATAATTTTCGAAGCAGTTGCTGCTTGATTGACGGTTGATTGATTTGGTTTATCTATAGATATAATTTTGGAAGCAGTTGCTGCTTGATTGACGGTTGATTGACTTGGTTTATCTATAGATATAATTTTGGAAGCAGTTGCTGCTTGATTGACGGTTGATTGACTTGGTTTATCTATAGATATAATTTTCGAAGCAGTTGCTGCATGATTGACGGTTGATTGACTTGGTTTATCTATAGATATAATTTTTGTAGCAGTTGTTGCCTTAAAAATATCATGACTAGTTCTTGCTTGATTGATCGATGATTGAAGTGCCGGCACTGGTTTATCTTTAGTTATATTTGGAGTTTTTAGAGCAGTTGTTGTCTTGAAAATATCTTGATTAATTGTTTCTTGATTGACAGTTGATTGAATCGGCTTATCTATAGATTTATTTTGTGTTTCTGAATCAGCTGCATTGATTAAAATATCTCGACTAGTTGTTTCCTGATTGACAGCTGATTGAAATGGTTTATCTTTAGAAATATTTGAAGTTTTTATTGCAGCTGTTGTCTTCGTCTGATTGACGGTTGATTGAAATGGCTTTACTATGGATATATTTGAAGCAGTTGTGGTCTTGAAAATATCTTGATTAGTAGTTGCTTGATTGATGTGTGATTGAGGAGCATGCGTGGTATCATCTTGGGCGTTATTTGGAATAGCTGAATTCTGAAAAGTACTGATCTGCTTGACGTTTGATTGAGGTGCCTGATTGATGTTTGATTGAGGTGCCGGAGTTGGTTTATCTTTGGATATATTTTGAGTTGCTGTGGGTTGAATTATTTCCTGTTTGGATGACGAAGAACTTCGTGGATTCTCCGGAGAAATCGGAATAGACGATGAAAATAAAACTTGCTTTTCGACAACTCTCGCTTTTCTTACAACTGGTTGGGCCAGAGCCTTTGATATAATCTCTTTAAATGTTTTGGGTCTTGAAACGTTTTCAGTCTCTGGCTTAACACTTGTAGTTTCTATCGGTGAAACACAATGGCAATGCATTTGGGATTCCCCTTCAGCGGCTTCTGGAACAGTTGAATTTTTTAACATTTTTGAACAGCCTTTTGGTTTATCTACGAAAATTGAACTTGATTCTAATGGGACTTTTCCCAGAATTACTTGAGCTAATTTGGAGTCTTGAAGTGAGTTAACATTTGGTAGAGCGTCTTCGGGTATTTCCGAAACATTTGCAACAACAATTTCTGGATTTGAATTTGCTAGCTCAGACTTATCCTCAGACAGGTTTATATTCTCCCGAGACAACTTGATTACTGATGGGACTATCTCTCCCTTTACTTTCATATTGTCTTGAGCAAACTTCGATGCGTTTTGTGGAATTTTTGTGGCATCTTCCGGAGTAGAAAACTTACGCATTGATCCTAAATTCTCATGATCGGGATTATGTGTTTTGGATTTAGTTGAGAGCATGCGAACGACCTCGACAATTGTCGAGTTCCTATTGTTATTGTTTTGATCGCATTTGGCATCCAACTGGATGAGATTGTGTTCAATGCATTGATTTTTCACTATTCGCCTTGGGGCTCGAAATTGTTCCATTTCTTTGGTCGGTTTTGTCGCTTCCATATTCGAAATTTGTTTGGCATTTTTCTCCATTTCAATGACAACAACCTGTTCCTGCTTCGATTTACGATCTGTTGTTGTTTGTCCTGAATATTCAAGCAAAGTCGATGGATTGATTACATTAAATGCTTTAAAGCCTGGCGTCAATTGTTCCACTGAAGCTTTGATTTGTGAAGATTCCATTGAATTTGTGCCGCTTTTGAGAATTTTAAGCTCTGAGAATTCCACAGAAGTTGTACGACTTTCAGGTGCCTTTGACTGTGAAGGTTCCACAGGAATCTGATGATTTTCGGAAGCCTTAAGCCGAAAAGTTTCAACCGAAGTTGTTTGAATTTCGAAAGCTACAGATTCTGAAGACTCCACAGAAGTTGTACGAATTTCGGTAGGTTTAAGCTGTGAAGGCTCCATAGAAGTTTTATGATTTTCGGTAGCCTTAGGCTGGTCAGCATTAACTGAAGTTGTTGGTTTTTCGGGAGTTGTCATCTGGGAAGAATCCACTAAGATTGAACAGTTTTCGGCAACCTGAAGCTGTGGTTGAAAAAGAAAAAGAATATGTGCATAGTAAATTAATAAAACGAAATGAATAAATCAAATTGAAAATAAATTGAAAAATTGAATAAATTTTAAAAATCGATTTTTCAACTTGTACTCTACGAGTAACGGGTATAAATATCAATATTTTATTACCATATCTTGAGATTCACACATATCCAGATTCTCCTCGACGCTGTCACTATTCAAGGCTTCCTACAATTCATAATTTTCAAGAAACTTTAATCGAAATTGAAATACACTTTCTGTATTATTTACCTGTTCAGTTAGCGACTTGGGTTCTTCCCAATCTTTCTGATCTCCATTTCGAGGCGCATCCGTGAATTGGGGATTCAGTTTAAAGTTCGGATCGTTCAACGGTTGTCCATTGATCGAAACCTTTTGGGTCATGTCGGGCTTATCAGTGCCGCGCTGTCGATAGATGGTAATGATGAGCTTCATTGGAGTCCGGGTTATGTAGACCTCCGATGCCGAGGATATATCGATCTCAATAATGCTGGGATCGCATAAATCTCGCAATGCGTCTAAACTGATGATTGTGGGAGTCACCGCCTGATGGGTGACATGTTGTTGTTGTTGTTGTTGTTGTTGTTGTTGTTCTAACTGTTGTTGTTGTGCTGGCACAAGTTGAACTTGTTGTAGTTGCAGTTGCACCTGAGCTTGTGTTGGCAACTCTGGCACCTGATAGCTGTAGGGTTGCATTTCATACGCTTGATAATAGGTGGCTCCCATGGGTAACTCCGGTTCTTGTTGTTGTGCCACATTTTGGATGATTTGTGGACAATTATAGGGCTGTGTAGGGTTGCCAGGCTGCGTCGAATAGCTGTAGGGTTGATAATAAAAAGTCTGCTGCGTTTGCGGCTCATCGATGAGCGTCGATTGTCCCACAGAGTTATTATTATACTGCTGATATGTGTAAACTTGCGAATTATTTAAAGTATTCGCTGTACTATATTGAATTCCATTCGCTTGTTGTCCTACTTCTTCTCCGTCTGCTTCGCCCCCTTCTTCCATTTCCACATCTTGTTGGTTCTCGTACGTTTGGCAATTAAACGATTGGGCATTGTACCAGGTGCCATTGTGGTAAATACCTGATACAGGTGTTGCCACCCCGTTATTTAGCTGCTGCACTTGCCCCTGTTGCCCTGAATTATCGCCTGCCACATGCTGCACGAAATTCTGCGGCTCGAATCTTTGCTGATTCTGCGCATCGCACTTTTGACTCGGGAATTTTCGCATTTTCTTCAAACGGGTAAAACGTCACAGAAATTCAATTGTTGAACAAATTTCTCAAAATTGGAAAAGAAAAAAACGACGAAATTTTCACTGTCAAAAATTACACAGAGAGAGCAAGTTGCCAATTGACGGATTTTCTTACCAAGAATTGCACGTGTCCATCTTGCAAAAGAGTTGCCAAATTGTTCAAATTTGCCAATTGCAACTTAATTCGTGCTGGCGTTTACCAACACTGGCCGGTGACTGGTGACAGCATACAAAGCTTGTCGCAAATTTACTACTATTGTGAATTTAGTTTGCTTATTGCTTGAAGCACATTTATCTCGATTGATCGAATAACAGATACCCTGTAATTACGAATGGAAGCTCCATACAGAGATAAAATTTAAATAAACATTTTGTAGAAAATGAGGAATGGCATATTTTATTATGAAATTTGGAGTTACAAATTAAGAATTAAAAATAAACTAAATTTTTTTTTATTTTTATTCGAAAGAAATGTAAATAGAGCTATTAGAGAGATGAAATATTGATTTAGATCCTTTAAAAAAATAAAACTGAAATTAAATATTTAAAAGACAATTTTTGACATCAATATTTGCATCATTATGAAGGATAAATGGATCTTTCAAATAGGTTTTCTCAACATTTTGAAAGCTCATTAACCGCATATTCAAAGAGTTTGCCAAGAGCAAATGTATTGAAAGAATGAAACTGCAACTCTAAACTAGTGGTATTGTGCTTTTTAGGGTCACAACGGAGTTGGATAAATACATACATATATATACATAAGATACGGTCAGGGAGGGCAAAGGTAGAGGCAGAAGAACCAGAGGCCATGGATAACACCGGGGGCTAATCTGCGAAATGACAATAACAAACGCCTTGAAAAATAAAAAGCGCTAAACGTTTAGCGGCATTTGCATATTTAATTGTTAAGAAAATTACCAAAAAAAAAAAAAAAAAAAAAAAAAAAGTTTTGAAAAAGAAAATCACATTTTTACGTGGAAAAGGGGTTTTTAGCGTGGAAAAGTAAGACAGAAGAAGGGAGGGAGGGAGGTAGGTAGGTAAAGGGGCAGATCAACGTTCAACGTTCAACATTAATGTTGTTATTGTTGTTGCACATAAATTCAAGGTGGAAATTGTTGGCCGTAGCAACGTCGCGTCTTTTCTGGCGATCGCGCTTTTCCGACCGCAAAAGTCACCCCCTTTTTTTACTTCTACCAACCCAATGCAAATGAGCAAGGTAAGAAGGTGAAAGGTCAGAGAGGAGGGGGGGGGGTCCAAGAACGGGACGCACATCAAACGTCAGAAATGTCGCAACGGTGGAAGTTTGTCAAACATTTGACAGGGAACGCGATCAGGTTCCTATTTTTTTTTAAAAACTGCCGAACCAAAAATTAATGCATGCCCGTAATTAAATTTGAATAAAATTTAAAGTTTATTGAGTAGCCCGAAACCCTTTTCTTTTCTTTTCTTTTCTTTTCTCAGTCTTTTTCACTTTCCCTCTCTCCGACATTGGCCTAAAGTTGCGTAATTGATTAGCCTGCGGCACAACAACAACAGTTAGATTTCATCATGGGATCCGAATTTCTAGCCATCATCTAGCATCCGGTTCACTGTACTCTGCATCTGAAATGACGCTACTCAACACTGCATTTGGCTGGTATTTTGAAAAGCAGTTACTTAAAAAGCACTCGTTTTATTTTTAATACAAGTGTCGTGCACAAATCTCTAAAGGTCGTAGATTCTTTAAAGGTGATTACTTAATCACTTTCTTAATAAATAAATAAATAAATAAACAAATAAATAAATATAGAAATATATAACTAAATAAGTAAATAAATAAATAAATAAATAAATAAAAAATAAATAAATAATAAATAAATAAATAAATAATAAATAAATAAATAAATAAAATAATAAAAATAAATAAATAAATAGATAAATAAATAAATAATAAATAAATAAATCAATAAATAGATAAATAAATAAATAAATAAAAAACAAATAAATAAATATATGAATAAATAAATAAATAAATAAATAAATAAATAAATAAATAAATAAATAAAAAATAAATAAATAAATAAAAAATAAATAAATAAATAAATAAATAAATAAATAAATAAATAAATAAATAAATAAATAAATAAATAAATAAATAAATAAATAAATAAATAAATAAATAAATAAATAAATAAATAAATAAATAAATAAATAAATAAATAAATAAAAAACAAATAAATAAATATATGAATAAATAAATAAATAATAAATAAATATATGAATAAATAAATAAATAAATAAATAAATAAATAAATAATAAATAAATAAATAAAAAATAAATAAATAAATCAATAAATAGATAAATAAATAAATGAATAAATAAATATATAAATAGTTAATAAACAAATAAATAAATACAAAATGCCATTACTGATAATTGTCAAAAATTGGCAACACTGCCACTAAGCAAGCTCTGGAATTTCTTTCCGAAAAAGTGTGTCAGCAATTTAATTGAGATCAAAATGTTGCTACGAGTTTGCGACTGGATATTACTGTTAATAAGTTAGACAGATAAGCAGTCGTATCTTTGTAATATATGTACATTAAAATGTTGTGTTTTCCAGTGAACTCACTGCGTGCCCTTGTTTGGTATCAGATGAGGTTCAACGATTCCAAGGAAATCAAAGGCAATTTGTCGGATCTGATGTTGGACTTCAATCGGGACTGGCAGCGAATTCAGAGCGGCAACGTCAGCGAAACTTTATCTGTGAATTGTACAGATAATTGAGATAATTAAAATGAATCTGTTCCTTGATAAAAAAGGCTTTGGATTTAGATATGGAACCCTCTCAACATAACGTTAACATTATTCAGATATTGATTAAAATCGAAAACAATTAAGGCATTTTTGTATGAGACTACAGAGCCAATGATAAATAATAATTAACAATTTTCTTAAGAGTACAACTTTTATTATTATTTATTTTTTAACTTCGCAATTAGCTAGAATCTAAAATATTATTATAAAAAAATATATAATCAAACTAACTAAAAAGTTTTTGTTTTGTACAAACAAAATTTAATTCAATTTAATTTTACTAAATAAAAATACTGTAATGAAAATATATATTTTTTTTAATATAGTTATAATTCTAGTATAAAATTTGCCCTGGGATAAACACAAATATTTTTTATACATATATCCATTTGAAAGCAAGAGCTCTATAAATTGAACTGAAGCATAACATTTGCCTAAGGATTTGCTGGAATTTTTGATGTAAACGTTGAAAGTCATTTTGATTTATGCGACAGTTGGGAACCCCCCAGGACGACCTTAAATAAACCGAATCGGAATTGTTCCATTCGAAACTAGCGCAATTTTACGTGTGTGAGTGTGGTGTGATGTGTGTGTTTATTTGCAATTTTTTTTTGGGTTCAAGGATCAACCCTTTATTGGGCCATGTGTGGCCCCTTTTTAACTCAGTGAGGTCGCTGGTTGTCAGCTGATTTTAAACGTATTAACCCATGACCGCTTTAGCCATTGTTTACTGCCTAATTTGCGGTTAAATTTTTCGATTTTGCCACAATGATTTCATTTTCGAAATTCACAACTTTTCAGACAGATTGAGATTTATGTGTTGTGTTTGTGCCAATAAATCTTTGAAGAGTGTGCGAAACTTTTTCGCGCGCTGTGCAACGAGAAGGAAAAATAAAATGAAGTAAAGAAATCAGCAAGAAAACAGAAAACAGAAAACGACTGAGAAGAAGGCGATAAGAATGTCTAGACTTAAGATTCCCCATATGAAATTTAAACACATAGTGCGAAACAGAACTGGGAAGCGAATACAAATTAGGAAACCAAAAATAGACAATTTTCACTGAGAAATTAAAACTAAAAAAAAATACATTCGGAAGAAAAAAGAGTTAAAAAAATCTCATGATGTTTGACCTTTTTCATATTATATCAATATGAATATTTTATTATTTAAAAATGAAAACATAATAATACAATAAATCAATAAATATTTGTACCCTAAAAAGATAAACGTTTCCAAATTTCTTTTGTACTCTGAATAGTTTTCATATTGAAATTTCCTAATTTCGTTTTAGCTCAAAATGGTTCCATATATTTTAACTTTATTTTGGTTTCTTAAACATTTATTATTATTTTTTTTTCAAATTTTGTCTATGCAACTCTTACAAAAATATGCGCATAGATTCGAGTACATAGAACAACCGATTATATTTCGAAAGCATTTATCATAGGAACGCTTGGGTTTATCATCGCTGCGAGATCTGCTAATGACGACTGCAGAAAATCAATTAAATACGGGAGACAAAAAAGACAACACAAATATAGCTAAAATGTTTACATGTAATGACCCCGAAATTGAAACTGCAGCACTGACCCCTTGGGAGAGGCGGCAGCAACCCTCAAAGCTGGTTCAAGGATCACGAGGCCATGCCGACCATAATGATAAACTGTCAAAAGTGCAGGACTACAAACATAGATGCATATCAAACAATTGCAGACCAGCAAACCAACAACCAACAACCAACAAACCAACAACCACCGACAACCCACGCGTCTGTCACATTAACACGGCGCTCGGCTCGGAAAAATTCACCAGCGGGTGGGGGGAGGCGTTGCTCCTGTTTCCATGTCGATTGGAAACTTTATGACATTTTTTGTATAATTTTTTGAAAGTTCCACCCGCTTGCATATGGTTTTTTTCTTTGCCATCGGGTTAATTTCGGTTCACCTTTGAATTTCATTTCGCTTTCTATATGTTTTTGACGAGCCGACGTTGACAGTTTTCAATTAGGTTTACAACAACGTTGCTTTCGTGTGGCATGTTGCACTGTCGTTTGTGACTCGCGGTCAGGAAGTCAGCAACTTGCTTTAATTTCAGTCTGCACTTTAATGACATCGAGATTGGCATCAATTCAACTAATGTTCATTAGCCGAAAAAAGTCATAAAATCAAAGTCAATTTGAGGGAACACGTTAATACCCTGAAATTCGAGTTATATAGTAAACATACAAAAAATGTCATCCTTCAATGTTGCAAGCCAAACTTACTTAATGCTAGATTTATAAATACAAATTTTAAATTTTGAAACTTAAAGAAAACAATTAAATAAAACTAAAAAGTATTTGTTTTTCCTTTATATTTATTTTTTTAATTTTGCAAAATTTGTAAACTTAAAAAAAAGAATTAAATAATACCATAAATATAAATAAATCCTTTTTATTTATTCTATTTTTTTGTATTACCATATTTTTATTTTAATCTACATTTCCTCAATTTTTTTTGTATTATTTTTGTTTTCATTTCTAGCTTATTTAGAAGACGATGCTAAATAAATATCTTTGTTTTTTTTCAATAATTAATAAGAATTTAGGACTCAATAATGCGACGAGAACAAAAATCAGTTCTTTAAGTCAGGTATTTTCAAATATTTTCATCCAATCCTATGAGCAAACGTTTAGCAAAACTTTAACAAAGCTAGATGAGTTGCATCTGAAATAGAGCAGGGATGAAATTCTACTCATTATTATTAAGATACAATTGGCACAGCGGAATTTAAAGAAAATCCATAGTAATTATTGTATAGTGTGCGCTGATTTATGCGTCGTTCACAGCTGACAACTCAATTTCTTGAAGCTGACCAAAGCTGTTTACACTAAATTGATGTCACAAAATCAATTGTCCGACACAAAGCAATAAAAACAAGGTTGAAAGGTAGGGAGGGAGGTAGGTAGTGAGGTAGATCCTCTAGGCAATCTGTAATGGGAATGCGCCTTGAAAGGGGTCCGAAAATGTCTCCCTCTCTCTCTCTCTCTCTCTCTCTATCACTCTCTCTGTCCTCGGATCCTCGGATCGGTCAATCGAATCTTGAACGCTAATCCTCACGTTGCGAGCGCGTTGCATAATTTTCCAGTTCAGTGAACTTTGCCAGCGTCGCGACGTAATGTGGAAATGTCGCCTTTGCCTGACCCATAGACGATTGTCCTTGTCCTCGTCCTCGTCCTCATTCATGTCCTTTACGACATTGACATACATTATAATGAAGAGGTCAGTTTTCGCACGCTCTTTTTCAGGGTTTGTAGTTGGTAGTTTGTTGTGTTTCTGTTTCTGTTTGTTTATGTTGATTCCGTTAAAGGATTACGAGACCCGCAACATGGGCGCGAACTTTGTGGTCGCCTCTCGCCTCTCGCCTCTCGCGTCACTCGCTTCCTTTTTCAATGTCCTGCCACCAGCTGCGAATTCAGCACTGAATTCGTTACGCGTTTCACTTTCATCATTTCTTTTTATTTTATTTTTTTTCGATTATTCCTGAATTGTTTATTGTCCTGCGCTTGCTTGGCCACAACAATCATTTGTGCCCAGTCACATCCTGTCACATATCCTGTGCCTCCTGTGCATGATAAATGAATTGATTTCTATGTCTGCCCATTCAGCCCACAACATTCCCAGGCTGCCCAAAAAACAGCCGAAGATAAAAAACGGGAGCACCACCAAATCTCAACCATAGAAAATCGCTAACATGACACGGAACAACAATCGCATCAAAAGATCCGCGAGAAACTCATAAACGGAAGCTGTGAGCAGCTGTCGCTAGAGAATCATCAAGTTGAAAGTTCCTAATATACCTAAAAAAAAATCGAGAGAACCAATTCGATTAGTCAGAAAGAATGTTTTTCAAATTATTATTAACTATAAAAATTAAGAACTTAATTTGTTGAAATTCAAATATTCGCATTTTAACTAAAAAATGTAAAATTGTAGCTTAAATAAAAACTAAAAATACTAAAAAACTATTATATTAAATAAAGAAATTTAATTTACATATGTTTGTAAGTAAAAATACACATAATAAAAGTTGAATAAATTTAAATATTAATAATTAATTAATTATAAAACTAAAAATTTAAGTAATTAAACTTGAGTACATTGTCCAAATAATTTATAAATTGGAAAGTTGAAAAGATTATGAAAAATTGGCAATTTAAAGCATTATGTTTGAACTAAATGCTTATAGTTTCTTATTAAAAAATATAAAAATGTGCATTTCTTTAGTCAAAACAATTACCTGACTAACTGTGTTAAGTTTGCGTTAGGGCGTTACACACATACGGTGACAAAATATAACACTCTCTTCATGCATAAAAGCTCATTGATCAATGCTCTTACGCAAGAGAGCAACGATGCTCAATGTCCGCCAATTGAAATATGTATGTATGTATATTTGTGAGTTCCACACAATCAAGAACAACAACAAGAACAGCAACAATTGCAGCTTCTAATGAGTTTTTTTATAAATTTCGTCCGCTCGCAACATAATTAAAATCAATTGTAAAGGGTTACACAACGTCTAACGGGATGTAAATGTTAAAAATTAAAAAAAAAACTGAAAAACAGAACGAATGTGCAGCCATGTGAATGGATATAACTTACATGTAATAAAAATCAACCTTCGTTATGGCGGGACAAGCGGGACAGGGGTCGAAGTGGGGCTGGCAAAAGGAAGACGGTGCAAAGGAGGGCCAAGAGGAGGAGGCTGGTGTTCGGGCTTCTCTTTGACGGACAACCTCAGAAGCGAGTGAAAGAGAGAGAGTGAGAGAGAGAGTTTCAGAGTTGCTTTTTATTCCATGTGCTGCTCTTAATTAATATCCGTTGTTTATCTTCGCAATGAAATGGAAGAAAAAAAGGGTTTGCTGCCTTGATTAGCGTTTGTTGTTGTTGTCTGGTTTAATCCCATTTAGCAATTGACCGCGCGTTGTTCCACATTTTGTTGCACGCTTCCTGCAACCGCCTGCAAAGATGCTGCCGCTGCGGATAATGACGTCGCTGTCGCTGTCGCTGTCGACGTCAGCAACAGACAGCTGTCCTTTGGGTGTTATTTGCGCTAAGATTTTTCCACTACTCCATTGTCATGCAGCCGCCTTCTGTGTCTAACATCTTTTTCTCTTTTCTATTCTCTTTTTTTTCTGTGGCATGCGTCGTCTTCGTCTTTTGTCGCCTGCAGCTGCCCCGTCGCATTGTTACGCCATCGTGTTATTGTTCAATTTCTGTAAAATGTGCCAATTATGCCAATTATTACCGTTAGCAATTCAGCACAAACGAGAAACGAACACAAGCAAAAGAGCGCAGCAGAAGAGAGCTGAAAAGCGAAATCGAAATTCAGCTGCGCAAAATTTAATTCCAATGCGCGCATTCCAATGCATTCCAGCGCCCACACACATGCGCACTTGCTTACAGCTTTTCTTTTATTACAAATACCAAATTTTGTGTCAATTTTAGCACATTTTTGACACGCACCAGCCCAGTGCTGCAAAAGCGCTAATTAAACGCCAGTTCATAACAAGTTTACAAGCACCTTTACCTGATAAAGACAAAATCAGATTGACTTACTAACTTACTTAGCTAACAATTAAGTTTTTATGCTTATATTTAGTATATCAATCATTTTATATATGGTACATTTTCAACTGACTTTAAATAATAGATACTGATTTATTAATGTAAAGTAAACTCAAAAACAGTTACAATGCTTTCAGCTGTCGTATAAACATAGTATAAGAACTTTGTTAGGCACACTTAAGTACCGAAAGCGTGACAGAGCACGCGTGGCGTTGCCAGCTTGCTTTTGAAACAAACGTCAAAAAGTTGTAATATGGCAGGCCATTTAAAAGCAAGTAAACGAACAAACGACAAATAATTTGTCATTTCAACATAATTTCCATAAAACTGTGTGAAGCAAGTCAAATTTTTATTTTTGGAAATAATCAAAATAGCCCAAGGTATGTACGCTGAGTAATCGCAAGAATTATGCACCTATTAATTGCCAGACAACAATCAAATAGTTGCACACACATCAACTTAGAGAACTGAATGGCGTATGCAAAATAGTCTAATTACAAACAAAAAGGATTTTCGGTATCGTTTTCAATTGGGCGCCGTGTGCAGTGGGCGCAGTCGCGCCTGGGAATTTCCAGGCGAGCCATTGTAGCCCCCCTTCCCACTCCCCCCTTTCCCATTTCCCCTTCCTCATTCCGCCTTGCCCCTTGGCATCTAATAACGCCATCGAACTCTCAATAAATATTTGAGCTAGAATTTTCACTTAAGCCCAAAAAACAGCAGCACATTTTGAATGGGCCTCCAAACAGTTTACAACCCCTAGCGGAAAATTTGTTTAAACAACTGTGCAAATAGCGTGTACTCTTGAGTAGGGGTAAATATTTTCATTTTCATTTTCATTTTTTCGATTTACTACTACCTTTTTTGGTAACTTTTTCTCTTAAAAAAAAAAGAAAAAACGCTAAGCCGGCAATCAAAATACAAACAACAACAAATAGAAAACTGAACTGAAAATGGGGCGGCTTTTATTGTCCAGCAATTTGAAGCACCTGAATTTGCCGCACCCCCCGCGGCAATAAGTTGACTTTCTTTCATTGTGCATTTGGCAACACGATTTTCCCTTTCAATCTTTTTTTTTTTTTGTATTTTTGTAATCCCTTAACTGTTCACAGTTTCAATTGTTAATTCTTGTTGCTCCAAATAGAATTTTCCATATCGTTGCACTTGCATAAAAACTTTCCGGTTATACCGTCAATTGCGCAATCCATGTAAAAAAAAAAAAAAAAAAAAATCATTCAATATTAAGCATATTAAATTTAACTGTTAGAATTTCCTTTTTAGATTTTCGTTATAATTCATTCAAATATATTATGAAATTTGAAAATAAGTTTATTTAATAAAATTCATTTAGAAGATTTCTTTACTTCCGAAGTTTTTCTCTGTCCAAAACGCTGTAATTTATTCCTCCAAATAATTTCAACTTGTTCAGATTTTTTATGGCATATTTGTGAATATCCAAGTTCTTAATCGAGCTTTACGAAAATTAAATAGATCTCAGCAGGCGTTTGCTGTAGATTTCCACTTGCATTTTAAACGTCAAGTTTTGTAAAGCTCTTCAAATTCTAGCATATACATATTTCTATGTATTTATATACACTTGTATATTATTTATATATGTACATATAAAACATATTCACCGATTACACATTTCCATAGGAAAGTCGGGCATTTCAAGACTTCAAACAATTTTTACTGTACGTATGTATAGATCAGAAAAAATCGGAAAAACAGAAAGGCTTTGAAATGCAAATCTTTGTGTAATGTATTAACTAAATTTTGTTTTATTTATTTATTTTTTTCTTTCTTTCTTTTATTTAATAAGATGTCAAGCGTCGCCTATCGTGAGTTGTCATCGTCATCATCCTCGGCGTCCGAGACCGAGACCGAGACCGAGAATTCCGAGTCTCCGGAGAGTCTGGAGCCAACTGAACCCAAGAATGCAACACCTGGGGAGGATTACAATAACAACAACAAGTATATTCGCAAGAATATTATTGATGATGATGACGATGATGATAATGCGGATAATATAACGCCAATGGAACGTAGATGGAACTTTAGGCCAATGGCATATCGCAGCAAATCGGCTGGAACGGGAAGAGTGGCAGCTGGCGGGGGGGCTGAGGAGAATGAGGATGAGGCGGATGAGGATGAGGATGAGGATGAGGAGTCGGTGGGTTATGAGGGCGATACCGATGACACGGCAGATGCAGGACCAGTCGATGATGAAACAGCTGATGTCAATGTAGAAGATGTAACCGATAACGATAACAGTGACAACGATAACAGTGACAACGATACCGAAATCATTAACAATAATCATAACAACGAAACTGATAATAATGAAACTGATAATAATGAAACCGATAACAATGAAACCGATAACAATGAAACCGATAACAATGAAACTGATAACAATGAAACCGATAACAATGAAAACGATAACAATGAAACTGATAATGATACCGATAATCACGAAACCGATAATCACGAAACCGATAACAACGACAGCGATAACGAAATCGCTAACAACAACGACAACAAATACCGCAAGGATTCTGATTACGTTGAGTCTGAGGGTAACGAGGATTCTATCGAGACCACGGATAATGTGCTAACTAACAATAACATCGAGAGTGTCGATAACGATAACACCGATGACATCAACCAGGACGATGACGACGATACTGGCAATGCCACAACGCCCTATGCCAGCGAAAGTCTAACCGAATATCGTCCCGGAGGTTATCATCCCGTCTCCGTTGGCGATTGCTTCCAGCAACGCTATTACGCCATCAAAAAGATAGGCTGGGGACATTACTCGACCGTTTGGTTATGCTACGATACGGTGTTGAATCGCTATAGTGCCATCAAGTTTGTTAAATCGGCGGAATTATATTCCTATTCGGCACGCCATGAGATCAAGTTGTTGAAACGTCTCAACTATTTCAATAATCATCCATTGCGTCGTCGTGTTGTGAATCTGTCGGATAATTTTACGACAAGCGGCGTCAATGGAACCCATCAATGTCTCGTGTTTGATGTGCTCGGTGATAATATGTTGATGCTCATCCAACGCTCGGGATATCGTGGCTTGCCATTATATAATGTCAAACAGATTGCTTTGCAAGTGCTTCAGGGTTTGCTATTTCTACATCTCGCTGGTAAAATGATTCATACCGATTTGAAGCCCGAGAATGTTTTGCTTGTGACCGATGAGCTGCCATTGCGTACGATGGCCAATTACGCGTCCAAAAAGTTCTTGGATCAGTCGACGATCTATGAGCAAGATGACGAATCCAATTCACGTCGAACTCTCAAACGAAAGTCGCCAGCTGCCGTTAGTTTCTTTCAATCGCATCGCAAGTGGCTAAGAAATCGTGGCATTCACGATCTCCGTGTGCTCGCCAAACATGGACTTCTCACCAAAGAAATGGCGGTCGATGCGGTCGAGGGATGTCTGCCCTATTTGCCCTTCGATGGACCAGTTATTCTGACTGACTCGGATATGCGCCAGTATCATCAGAGTCTGATGACCGAACAGGTGGGCGATGCGGCTGACGAAGAAGAAGAGGAAGAGTCGCCGTTAACTGATAAGATCCTGCCAGGCCGGGGATTCCCCGCTGAAACCGGGGAAACCCCGCTATCGCAATCCTTGAGCTTCGCTGGACAAAAGCGCTGTTCCCCTGCCGGCGTCAAGAAAGAACGCAAGGCATTGAAAAAACTCAACACTGATGTGGCGAAATTTATGCACTATGTCGCTAAACGTGTGCGCAAGGAAGAAGAAGAAACGGGTAACGAATATGGACCATATTATTCAGTCCATAAGCGTAGCAAATTGAAGAGATCTATGCAATCGAGTCATCGTCACAAGCAACATCATCCACATCATCTATCGTCGTCATCACGCAATCAAAACAATCGAAACGATGGCAATACTTCGCCGAATATCAAACTAATCGATAACAAAGATCCGGCTGTGGAGCCCTGTAAATTGCAGGTAGGGCTAATCATATTTTTAAGATATCCGTACTGCTTAGATTTCGATGTGAAAAATATTCGTTTTTCTTGATATTTTCTTACAATATATATCGATAATATTGATTAATCGATAACAAAGATCCGGCTGTGGAGCCCTTTAAATTGCCGGTAGGCCTGTTGATATTAATTTAAATATCAGTATTGCTTCGATTTTTCTTGATATTTTTTTGACAACAAATATCGATAATATTGATACCTGGGCGCGTGCCTAAATTAGCCTGTTTCCACCACAAACAAGTTGCGCTTGGATGTAGTATTATTTTTTTTGTCAGACAAAATCGTTTGTCTCCACTTTTTTCACGAGGTGAAAAATAAAGCACGATAATATCGCACAATCATATCAATATTGATATTATCGTTTGAAACAAATTGTTATCGTCTAAAAATATTTCTTATCGATATATCAATTTTATATCAACAACCCTAATTGCAGGTCGTGATTGCCGATGTGGGAAATGCATGTTCCATCTCTAATCACATCACCGAGGACATACAAACCAGAGAGTATCGTGCAGTCGAGGTGATTTTGGGTGCTGGTTACGATACCCCGGCGGATGTTTGGAGCGCCGCCTGTTTAATCTGGGAAATGGCCACGGGGGAATATCTGTTTGAGCCAAGTAAATGGCGTGGCGCCGCCACGCCCGATGAGGTTCATATTGCGAGTATTATTGAGACCTGTGGACCGATTGATCCAAATTTAATTGATCGTGGCCGTTACTCCGATGAGATCTTTGATAGGAATCAACAGCTACATAATATTAAGAAATTGAATTCACGTTCCATGAGGAAGGTGCTCATCGAGAAATTCAAATGGCCCAAAAAGCAGGCTAAGGAATTTGCTAATTTTCTGAAACCAATGTTAATCACCAATCCAGAACTTCGGGTATCGGCTCTTACAGCGCTTTTGCATCCCTGGCTATCAGTCAACCATGAGAACCAAAAATAGTTGCAATTTTTCACATACAATTATTTACAGACATACAACATACATATATTAACAAATATATGTAACTCAATTATATGCGCAATGGAAACACCTCATTAATTATATACATAATTGCTTATATGTGTAATACGTAACAATATATAGACTGAACATATTTCACGGAACACATAATTATGTATACAATTTCAATGTACTCACTGTTTGAATTTCAAACTAGAATAAAATCGCGCTTTTCAGAACACAATCGCCGCTCGACTTATCGATAATTTCAGCTCACCAAATGCATTACTTTGTCAGCAGTACAGGGTGACCATACTCGATACTTATGTACTAAAGACAAATTGTTGCCACCTTATTTTAGAATTTTCGTTTATTTAACTGTATGTCAAAATATTTATAATAGCAATTATTTTCATTACAACGTAAATCAAAACAAAATAAACGCTTAATATCAGTTTTAGGTTTGTATTGCATGATACAAGGGCTACATAAGCATTGTCAGTTCAAACCATCGGTGGTTTGTCAGTGCAAGCCATCGCCAAAAGCAATACCAACGATGATTTTGCAGCCCTGATTTGGTATTTTTATATGCGACATTCGGTCACATTGCGTATTATTTAGTGAGCTTTGTAACGTCGCAAATAAATCTGGCGCGAAGTTGTAAGTCTAAATAATAATAATAATTAGTATAAGTTCAACTAGTAAAGAGTAAAAATTGCTTTAAAACTATACTATGCAAACGACTGACACTTGTTTGCGTGTGAGTGCGTGTGTGCGGGGTTATATAAAACAAGCATAGAACTGTAATAACGCATGATAAATAACAACAAAGTGCACTGCAATACGGAAACATTTGTCGCTCTCTTTCTCTCGCTTTGTTATGCTCTCTGTGTCACACAAGCAGACATTCATTGCCATTGAAGGTTGCCGCCAGATTTGACTTATATTCATGTACATACATGTGTGTGTGTGTGTGTGTGTGTGCAAAGTGCAAACGCCGTCAATGCGGCAAATTTGTTGGTGAAGGGCGTGTGGGAAAGGGGAGCGGGTGGACAGTCGCGCTTATCACTTCCAATTGAGATAATAACACTACTAGTGCTCGTATTTACTAATTTACATAAACACTAAAAGCGTATTAATAACTTAAAGTATTTTGGTTTAATAATCTGCTTTTGTTTTTGATGGTACTATTTTTAGTACGTAAGTTGTGAATTTGAATGGCCGCAGTGTGAATTGTGAACTTTAAATCTTTTCGCCGTTAAAGCGAATTTAGAATTTGGCAGTTATGAACTAAAAAAAAAGAAATTATCTAGATGTAGAGAAAAATCATAAATTATTATAATAGTCGTAAAATAGCTCCTAATTTTAATTTGAATTCAAAAATTTAATGAACATACCAAAAAAAAATAATACTAAACTACAGCCTTTTTGGTATTTTTGATAAATTTTGTAATGTTTTATATTCAAATTTTGAAAATGTTTATTTGAACAGCATGCGCTGCCATTTTGGTCCAGTTGTATTTTGGAAAGTTGCACGTAGAAAAGGTTGCAAGCGTCACAACAGCAACAGCAACAACAACAACAAGAGCACAACAGCCACCATTTGAATTATTTAATGTCGCCAGCCGTATTGTTGAGCCGCAGTAATTGTTTTATGTTAAACGCCTTAAGCACATGGCGGAAATTTAACTTTGTGGCAACAACAACAACAACGCACAACTTCAACACGAGCAGCAGCAACAACAACAACAACAAACGATTTTCCCTTAGCCAGCGAGAAAATCCAATAAAAAACTCGATCCGCTCTTTTCAATCGTAAGCATTAATCACTGTACGATTTCCACATGGAATTGTTCGTAATTTTGCACTTTGATTGTAGCTTCAAATCGATGGACTCGCCGGCGGATGTGTTTCGTGGCGTGACGGATCGCTTCAGTGGCGTCACCGTGGACGGCAAACAGGAGGCGACAATCGACCACACACAATTCCGGGAGAAGCTACAGAGTAACGGCATTTCAATTGGTTAATGCGTCCGTCAGACGAGCACTTTTTAATCGACACATTTTTTAACGTCGGTGAATTTGCCATTCACATAATTCGCATCGCAAAATGTTTTAATTTGACCGACACAAAAAACCGATGGCAATAGGACGCTTTCTATTCTCATCGGTGAAAAACCGACGCTTTTTAAATTAAATTTTATTAACCAAAAGTGTCGCTTAAAAAGCGCTCGTCTGACGGATGCTTTAGACTTTTCTCAATATTAGATCATGTCCGTCTGCACGTCTGTTAAAGGACCAAACTTATATTTCTGAAGTAGAAGTTAAATTTAAAAAAATTAAGACTTAAACCTTTTTATGCCTAACAATCAGTTTCGGTTTAATCAATTATTAAATTAAATTTTTACAATTTTTTTATGTTTTGGATTTTTTAAATTTAATTTTTGAAAATATTACATAGACTAGAAAAATCATTTTTGAAATCAAAGAATTTTGGTTTATATATATTAACAAATTCTTGTACTTACAGTTGACAATTAACACAAATTGAATTTTGCAGAGTCCTTGGACTTCTGGAGGGCGCAGAAGAGGCGCGCGATTTGGTTTCGCGTCTACAAGGAGCAAGCGACGTGGGTGCCCATTTTGGCCGAGTCCGGCTTTGATTTCCACCATGCACGGACTGGCGTTGTCATCATGTACCGTTGGCTGCCCACAGACGAGACTCCAAATTTGCCACATTATGCACACACATTGTTGGGCGTCGGCGGTTTGGTGATTAACGATCAGAATGAGATTCTGGTTGTATCCGATCGGAATGCGCTTGTTAACAATATTTGGAAACTGCCCGGTGGCTATGTGGAGCCCAACGAGAATCTCGTCGATGCCGTTGTCCGTGAGGTTGAAGAGGAGACGGGAATACGTACAACATTCACATCGATGATCTGTCTGAGGCATTCGCATTCTGGCAACTTTGGTTGCTCCGACATTTACATTGTCATGGGCCTGAAGCCCCAAAATTTAGATGTGAAGCGTTGCAATCGAGAAATCGAACGTGTCCGTTGGATGCCACTCGATGAATACTTTGTGCATCCGCAGGTCCTGGAGGGAAATCGCCTCTTTGCCCGCACCTATCTGGACAATCGGCAGCGTGGTCTGGACTTTACCTGTGCCAACATGTTGCATCAGGTGCTCAAAAAAGAGTATCAATTATATTACGTTGATACCGATACACAGCCAAAAAACTAGTGCAATTTTCTATATATGTACAGATTTACATAAAAGCTTTGCTTCATTTTAATTTTGTACATATCCTTTAAAATTTTGTAATTACATTTTTTAGCAAATGATTTAATGGATATCCTATGCGAATTCCAAACACTTTTTTAAAATTGTAAAAACAAAAAGAATTTAGGTATTAAATTTAAGTAAACAAATTTAAGGATGTTGACAAAATCTAGGAAATGCAAATTAAATAAAAGTTCAGTGTACAAAAATTGGAAGAAAAAAAAATCCATGTATTTTAGGTCATTAAAACTTACAAAACTGAATAATCTTTTTTAGAGAGCAAGATACATTTTAATTTAATTTTCCTAAAAATAAAATATATATTCAATATAGTATTCCTGAAAATATTCAACATAAAAAGTAGAAACGAAATAAGTAATAGGAAATTGTTGGTCAATCACAATGTGCTAATTTACTGCTCGTTAATTTACAATGAAAATACAAATAGAATAGTTACAACTAGTAATTTGATGATACTACAGTCTACAGTCCCGTTAGCTCAGACAGTGGCCAAATGCGACAGACGACACGACTGCGGATTAGGCCCAATGGTATGGGCCCATAATATCGAGAATCGGAGCTATTGCCCTTATTGTCGCCCTCAATCCAGACACAGCCATGCGGCACATAATCGGTCACCATGGTCATCTCATTTGGCAACTTGGACGCCGATTCAGCCTCAAGTGGATGTGGCTTAAGTGTTGTGATTTTCTCACCGGACACGGCCACAATGCGCTTGCATATAAATTGGCTAGCATTTACCGGCGAGACGGCTATAATAATATCGCCCGATTGATATTTGCGCCAATATTTTGAAAGACGTTCCGTGAGCAGCACATTGTCCGAAAAGAGTGTGGGCTCCATGGAGGGGCCTTTGCACTGCAATAAATTAACAAGTTGTTTAATTAAACTGAATGCAAGCATACAGTGTGTCAAATAAGTATTGGGCTCTTTTTCTTTTAAACATACTACAAATTGTCAGCTAATTAGAATGGCAATCTTTCTTGTTCTTTAAAAGTTATTACACTAAACGTGTGCGCATACTTTTTTGAATCACTGTTCATAATTACTGTATATTTACCAAAACAAAATCACCCACATACTCAAAGGTGCAATGCAATGCAATCTTCAAGTGAACGTTGAAAGTTATTACACTAAACGTGTGCGCATACTTTTTTCAATCACTGTTCATAATTACTGTATATTTACCAAAACAAAATCACCCACATACTCAAAGGTGCAATGCGTTATACAAGCGTACGCGATTGTGTAGCGTGCCAAGGTGCGCAAACGCGATAGCACTGTGTAGCCCATTCCCATCTTCATGACGGCTCCTCTCCACTCCTCTCCACGCTTTGTCAGTTTTGATCGGCTCCGCTGTTTTAGTCATTCATAAATTCATGGCGATAACAAAAAGATGCAAGTGTCTGGTTTAATAACAATATGGTAAATTTGGTAAGCGGTTGTATTACCAGGGCTACACAGCACTGCGCGTCAGCTGTTCTTTTTCGTTTAGGGGTCGTTTTCAACCAGAGTTGCAAATGCCAATGTTGCTCTTTATCGATCGGCCCGCGCAATTCAAATATAATAGTTGTTATTGTTGTTGTGTATTAAAATAATCAATTTAACAGTTAATTTTGCACACAGACAAATTTTTGGTTTTTTACTTATCACTGACAAACATATTTTAGAAGTTTTTTTTCTTTCAATTTTATTGTTTATAATTTATGACGTTTTTGACGTCTATCGCCTCACAGCTGTTCGTTTGGGCGCTTGATAACCAGGGCTGCAAATATATAGTTGTCATCGTTGGGCGCGCAATTCAAATTCACCTAATATGCGGATGTGTTAATAAAATTCACACTTTGGTAATTTTGCACACAAAAAACATTTTAGTTTATTTAACGTATTTACCACTGACAAACAGTTTATAGCATTTTTTTTGTTTTAGTATTAATTTTTAACGATTTTGACTAATATCGCCTTGGTTTTTCTTGTTGATCCTTCGATTTGCAGGTCTCGCCTTTTAATAAGTAATAGGTACGAATTGTTTGCTACGACTTATGTTAAATACACATAGATTGAATTAATTGGTTATATATTAAGAAATTCATTTATAATGGATGACATCAATTATGAACCCAAATCTAACAGTTTTTGCAAATTCTCTTGCATATTTGCATTACTAAATACATATATTTATATATGTATATACTCGTTTATAATGTATCCATGTATCTGTGTATGTGTAAAAGCGTCACAAAATTTATAAATTAACATTAACTTTAACTTAGGCAAATAAATATACAATTATAATGCTTTAAATCACTTGTGATTAAAATATTGACGCAAGTGTCGCCCGCCCGAATTCAAAATTAAATGTTAAACTAAAAATACAAAAATAAAGTCAACAAATTAGCAATAGTGCATACTAATAACTAACTAAAAATTGACTATCATAAGTTAATTGTTTTTTCATTCACAATGTTTTTTTCTTCCTTTTCTTTTCTTTTCTTTTCTTTTCTTTTGTTTGTTGTGTTTTAGTTATTTGGAATCAAGAGTTTTGCTTCGTACTTTTAGTTAAGTGCGTTTTACTAATTTTATTCCAGCTTCTTGCCAGCAACAACTGGCTCGGCTTTCTGACGCTTCTCCTGTCGCTCACGAACATCGACAGCTGCCAGATCGACGCCAGCAACATAAGCATGCATAACAGAGATCAGGGCCTTAAGCACGGCAAATGGGCCGGTTAGGAAGGCCAATATTTTGAACAACGAGGCGCCAAAAACTGTGCAGATAATTGTGAAAGATTTAAATTTGAGCTTAAATTAGATCAGCAATGTTAATCTCACGTACTCAAGGGTCCATAGGTGAAATGCAAGAGATACAAGCAAACGTAGAATAGCTCATTAACGCAGCACATAAAGGTGAGCACATCCTTCTGATAATAGATGCGCATCACAAAATTATCATTCACCTTGTGCGAGACACGTCCAACCACAACGCTCCTGAAATTGCAAATCAAAATTAAACACTGTCATATTAATTAGT
This sequence comes from Drosophila rellima, assembly GCA_035043635.1. Classification (NCBI taxonomy): domain Eukaryota; kingdom Metazoa; phylum Arthropoda; class Insecta; order Diptera; family Drosophilidae; genus Drosophila; species Drosophila rellima. The sequence goes on along the minus strand of JAWNMV010000302.1, from coordinate 3,601,222 downwards.
GGTTGAAATTAACTAACGTCTGCATATAGAGCCAATGACAGGCGACATCAATGGCAATCGACAGTTGGAACCAGAACATATAGCGTGGATAGAAATAGGCCAAGGTAACCAGCAATCCTGTCGTGCCACAACGATCCGTCAGCTGGTCCAGCATCGCGCCAAATCGTGTGCCTGCAAAGCATATTATTAAATATTAATTATGTTAAACATGTAAGGCTTTTCATTTTAAATTTAATTAAATTAAATTGAATAGATACAGATACAGATACCAGGTATCTCACAGTCGCGCATACTCGACTAGAGCTTTCATATCATTTAGAATTCTTGGTTGGATATCGCTCGGACATGTTGCCACCTTTAGATAAACGCGTCAATAAATACATAATTCAAAGTATTGAATGGTTTGAATTCCATTGTGGGTCACGTAAGACCTACGAATAAAGTGCGCACTATGTACGGGCTCGAATACAGTCAGCCCAACATATATTCGTACACTCGGTTATTTGAGTTTAACTGTATTTTATATTAGGTTTACATTGTAAATTTAAATTTTTATTTAACTATTATAAGTAGTTTTTTTTATAAAATTATAAACAGTGCGATATAAATATACAAAAAAAATGTGGAAAATGGTTCAAAAAATATATTCGTATAGTTAAAATCAGGGAATAATACAGGAGTCGTTTTATAGTTTAAATCGAAACCGGAACATAAACCGAAATATGTATCGAAAGGATAAAACCAAAATAGAACCATTTTAGTTCTTTCGGGATTTACCGGAACCTATATTCGTAACGGTTTGATTCCCTGGTTTGAATATCAACTATTTTTATTTTAAGCACTGTAATTTACCATTTTTAAATCTGTTTCGCTCTTAAATATATTTTTTTACTACAAATATTTTTTAAATATATTTAAAAGATTAATTAAAACAAAAATTTCGAGTGTACGAATTACAGTTGTGTTTAGTGTACCTGTTTGCACATATGTACAAAGGTAAATAGCATTAACTGTGTGTGTGCTTTTTTGTTGCCCATTTGCCGGCATATGAGTCATCAATCCGCACGGACGTCGTGGATTGACGTAGGCCGAATGATCAAGGCGCATTCATTTGTATGTAAATAGGAAATGTGGAATCTTTGTCAGAATCGCGATACTTACTCTGATTGAAGGCGCGTGCAGCATGTCCATCGACGGCATCGAGCAATGCACTGATTATATAACACCAGCCGGCGATCACGTAGTTCGTGGACATGAACCAGAACGCAATCAGGGCCAAAACGATGCGTGCATAACCTGCAAAAGCCAAACAACAACAAAACAATCAACACTCAACAAATGCAATTTCCAACAACAATCAATACTATGTATGTATCTATGTATGTATGTATGTACACAAATGTAGTTGTATTGCTGCGGCGTTGTAGGTGACATTTCGTTGTTAGTTGGTGGGTGGGAAGGGCGGGGCAGGCGCGGGAGTAACACTTGCATTTGACAGGCTGCAACGATAGGGCCACCTACAACCGCTAATTGAATTAAAAAGCTGACAAAACAACAATAACATTGCACGTATACACACACACACACATTTGTTGTTTGTGTTATACACACACACTTCAATATACTAGAGATGCGGCGCACAGTGGAACCGATCGTAATTTAAATTGGATAAATTGGTAATTGCGTACACCGTCATAAAAAAATCAGCTTTTGACATACCTTAATTAATTATGCATTGCAATTACACACACAATTATATTTGATAAATTGATAAACGTGAATTTGATTCTCTTAATCAACTGTGGACCACTGTTGGCGCGGTCACATTTGTTTACCAAACGAAACTTACCAATCAAATTTGGCACAAAAATAAAAACGTTATCGTGCTCGGCGATGGCCATTTCAGATACCGCTTAATTGATGATAACGATAAAACGAATTGTGATATAAATATTCTTTGTATTTAAATGCGATGCGGCGCTTTAACGTGGCGTGCGCTGCAATATTTTTCTACGTTCTGTTCTGACCGTTGTGCAAAAAAATGGCGCTGTATGTATAGGTGTAAACAGCTGTGAGCTTAAGTGTTGGCTAACGTAAGCAAGCAAGGTAAAGGCAGCTGACAGCTATAGAGGTAGCGCCATTAATAAAACAAATTTCTTGTAGCGCCGCGGGTTGCATTTATCACAAAATATTAAAAATTCTACATTTAATATAATATTAATATTAAAAACTAAAAATTCTACATTTAATATAACATTTAAATTTAAAAAAATAATTGTTTTGTATTTTAATATTTGATTAGTTAAATTAAATGATACTTGTGTGATGACGTCACAAGTGCTGGAAAATATTATCTGATCAAGACGTAACCTTGGCAACAGCTATCGTTTGGCAGCGTTATGCAGCACTGTTTAGACTGTTGCTGCTTCTTTTTTGTTTTGATAATTGCAATAATAATAGGAGCCAGCATAAAATATAATGTATAGCATTTGAACAAGATGGAAAAATTACGCAGCAGCAGCAACAGCGCCGGCAGCGGGCAGCTGGCGGATCAGCAGCAGCACCTGGAACAGTATCCAAGGAATCCCATCGAGCAATATCTACGCGCCTCCACAAAGATCAAGAAAATCGAAAGAGTTGTTTTCTTCAAGTAAGTTAAATATATTTCTGTGGGTGCAACTTTTGTTGTTGGTGCTTTTTTGTATCTATTCTATTATTTTTCTCCCGAAAGACGTTTTGCGCCAAGTGTGGCCGACGTGCAGGCGGATTTCCAGCGTCTGGCGTACAGCTTTGAGGAATCCGGGATCATGCAGTATGCGGCCATGTGTCACATTGGCTATGCCAAATGTGAATCCTACGGCGGAGCACCGCAACGCGAGGCCGAGGCGTATGTGCGTGCCGCCCGTGACTTTCTGCTGGCACACAACGAGTTCCGGCAGCTGCAGCTGCGCACGGGTCACAACGGATTCCGGGAGGGAGCACTCCATTGTTATAACAATGCGGCGGAGCGCGTCGCCGATAGCGGTGTCTTTAAGGCAGCCGTGCTGCGGGAACTGAAGCAATTACAGCGTCAGTTGGAGCGAACGAGCAGCTTTGCATCGCCCACACATCAGATCCATGATCTGGAGATGAGCGCCGAGATGAGCATGCAACGTGAGGACTATCGCAATGCTCTGCTGCAGCTGGATGACATTGTGGACAATATCTATGAGCGACGTGCTCCCGCAATGTACGTGGAGCTGTTGCGCCGTGTGGAGGTGCTCCGTCTGCTGCTGCTGGTGCATCTCAATCTGCCGCCAGCACGTCAATCTCCCGCCCACATTAAGCTCATCGAATACTACTATACGCTGGCACAATTTGAACCGCATCTTACGACACCTTGTCTGGGCTATACCAATGAGCCCGTGGAACGTCCTGGCGCCTTTGTGCCGCTCCAGCAACAGTATGCGCTGGCAGAGATCGTCTGTGCCTGGGTGGAGCGTCAAATGTGCGATCTCAAGCATCTGCTCATGGATTTTGGCAATGAGAACAGCTCGTTGAGTCAAACGGAGCGACAATTGCTTAAAACTATATATTCCGAACTATCCAAGGTCTACTAAAGATCGCTTAATAGATCTCTAATAATATTACTGTATAACACTCTGTATAATATTATATAGTCTATATGCATTCAAGTATCGCTTAAGTGTAATCAAGTCTACCAACTAACTAAACCTTTTAAAACGTGCCTACACGATGCAACTAAAAGCGAAATATGTTAATATATGTATATGTATCTATGTACGAAAGTCTTAAAGTACAATAATAATGGCTGAGAAGACAACTGACGCAATAAAACTATCTGTTCTTACCAAAAATTGCAGAATCATTTATTTTTACAGGATACCCCACATAAAAAAAAACTCAGCTTTTCTGATTTCCATCTAAATCACTTTTTTTTCGATTTGATTTTTTTTTTTAACTTTTAACTGTTTTCCCGCATCCCTGGTTTCTGAAAAACACATTGAAATTGCTTTATCTATTTTTATTTTTTTTTAGCTCCAATTGTGTGTTTAATTTTGTTGCTGTATGTATGTATGTATGTGTATGCAAGTATTTTATTCATTTACTTTTAAACAATTTCTGTTCGAACACATACATATTTATATGATCCTAAGCCTAAAAACGTTTATTTAATTTGCTTGTATGTATGTTTGTTTATAAAAAAAATCTCAGCTGCGATTTATATTTACTAGCACAACATATTTCCAATTGATTATAACCTATAAAATCAGTTATTTCATTTTCTTTGAATTTTCTCTTTTATATATATATATATTTAGAATTTGGTAGCATTTGCTGTCTCAGTCTAACCCATGCATTTGGGCTTGACGTGAGTGGCGAATTCTAGTTGTTGTTTTTGGAGGAGGGGGAGGCAGTAATAACAGTTCAATCAACTGTACTTGCCATTTTCATATATTTACTTTATATATGTATATTTACTATATGTTTTTTTGTTGTCTGTGTTTGCGTAAATAAATTTGAAAGCTAGCAACGAAAAATTCTATTAAAAAAAAAACGTAATCAATTTAAATTATTTATGTATGTTAATAAATAATTAAGGCAAAAGCCACATTTTCATCAAGGGCCAAAAAATCCAAGGACTAGATTCCTGTACACATGTGTATGTGTGGAGAGAGGTGTCTGTTTGTGTGTGTGAGTGTGAAAATGTGGCTTACGCTCAAGATCACAAGCAGTTTTTAGTTGTTTTTGTAATTGGTTTGTTGTTATTATAATTTGTTTTTGTCTCACATTTTATTAAATTTAAATCGACACAGAAATGAAAAAAATTCACCTAAAAATTTGTTGATTGTTTGTGTGTTGTGTATTGTTTGTCGCTATGGATGTGTGTGTGTGTGTGTGTGGTCGTCATTGCGTAGTTGTTCTGTTTTTTTTGTATATAGTTATAGTTTACATGACTTGACTATAGCGTAGTGTAAACTCAAAACTAATTTCGCATAACGTACACAATGTTAGAGAGAGACAGATATTGAATCAACATATGTCTGCATGTCTGCGTGGGTGTGTGTGTGTCTGTCTGTATGTGCGCATGTGTGAGTGTGTCTGTCTGTTTGTGTGCATGTGTGAGTGTGTCTGTCTGCATGTTTGTGTGGCTTTTGTGTAAATATCAATTTATTTCGCCGCCTTGGCTTTCTTCTCATTCTCGGAGTGGATCTTGTTCTTCAAATGATCCTTGTAATCCAAAATACCGCCCTTCCATTTGGTCACTGTCTCCTTTTCGCACACCCAAATCTCCTCAGCCACCTAGCCACGGAAGGGGGAAAACAGAAAAGGGCGTTAATCGATAGTCATTGAATATATCGGACAATTTAATCGCTTACCTGATTGATGAGACGGAAATCGTGACTAACTAGAACCATGCCACCATCAAAATCATTAATGGCATCCGCCAAAGCATCGATGGTCTCCATGTCCAAGTGATTAGTAGGTTCGTCAAGCAGCAACAGATGTGGCACCTGCCAGGCCAACCAGGCGAACACAACACGACAACGTTGTCCATCCGACAACTGGCGAATGGGACAAACCTGTTGGCGTCCCGTCAAACCATAACGTCCAATAATTTTACGCATCTCCTCCTTTTCCTTGACATCGGGAAAGGCGCGCATCATGTACTCAAGCGGACTGGCATCCAGATCGAGTAGCTCATGCAAATGCTGATGATAGCGTGCGATTCGCAGATGGGAATTCTTGCGGATCATGCCGGATGTGGGCACCAGATCGCCATAAAGCAGCTTTAGCAGCGTCGATTTGCCAGCACCATTGGGGCCCACCAGCGCCAGACGAGTGTCCAGATCAATGCCAAACTCCAGGTTCTTATAGATCCAAGGCGTTTCGTCGTTGTAACGGAAGTTGACATTCTAAAAGCAGAAATTCCATTAAATGTTGGGTTGAGTAATAAAATAATAAGAGCGGCTCACTAAGTTGAACAAGTGAACAAGTTCCGATTTTTATAGCTTACAATTGATTCACTCGCCATAAACTGAGCATGGTGCAATAATTTACAAGGTGATCAAACAACAAACAATTCCAGCACTTCAAAAGAATAGAAGAAGTGAACACATGGAGGAATGCATACACAAGGTGACGTATTCCAATGTAGTCAACTCTTGTATGGAAAGACACCTAAATACATTGAGATATGTCGTGACCTTGTGTATAATTGCACCATGCGTATTTACTACTTGCTTTGTAAATGCAACTCACCTGCACCATAATCACAGGCGGCGGCACCTTGCCGCAGGAGGGGAAGTAGAAATTGAGCACCTTGTCATCGGTGACCTTTTCGGTGAGACCCTGAGCGACCATTTTGGCCAATGTCTTCTCCTTGGACTGCGCCTGTCGTGCCAATTTAGCTGAACCGTGACCGAATCGTGCAATATAATTCTTCATGTGCGATATTTGATCCTGCTCCCAATTGTACTGTTTCATTTGATTCTCCAAGAGTTCCATGCGTGTGCGAACAAACGCCTCATAGTTGCCAGTGTAATATTTCAGACGTTTGCTGGTCAAATGGATGATGTTTGTGCAGACACCGTTGAGGAAATCCTGTGAATGCGATATGAGCACCAGGATGCGTTTATACGTCTTCAATTCTTCCTCCAGCCAGACGCACGCATCCAAATCCAAATGATTCGTCGGCTCGTCCAACAGCAAGAGATGCGGCTTCACAAACAAAGCGCGAGCCAAAGCGATTCTCATGCGCCAACCACCTAAAGAAATCGAAAAGTTAATCAGTTATCCAAACATAAATTAAAATTATGTAAAATTAGAAAATACAATTTATTTGTTGATTTTTATCAAAATATTAAAAATTTACTTTTGTTTTTTAAAATAAAAAAAATATTTGTAAAAAGCACATACAAAAAATACCAAAAATAGATGAATTTTAGTATTTTTGATTTTATTTATTTATTTCTCAACTGTCAACTTTTTATTTTTTTGGGATCCCTGGTCAACACTCACCGGAAAAGTCCTTGGCCTGCTTCTGTTGCATGGCCTTGTCGAAGCCCAGACCATGGAGGATGCGAGCTGCCTTGGCCTCGGCCTGATCGGCGGACATGTCGTCGAGTCGTTCATAGATATCCATGAGCTGCTCTTGGGCATCATCCTCGTCGCTCATGGTCAGCTCCTCGGCCAGTTTCTCGAGCTTAATGCGCTCCTCATCCACCTCCATGACGCACAGGAGCGCGCTCTTTGAGCTCGCCGGAATCTCGCGTGTCAAATGGAATATATCGATATGTGGCGGTATCGGAACCTCACGTCCACCGAGCACCGCCAGCAACGATGATTTGCCGCAGCCATTGAGACCGATTAGACCATAACGACGTCCGCAATTCAACTCGAGCATTGTGTCCTGCAGCAGCTCCGAGCCAAAGAACGTTATCGAAAAGTTGGCAATTTTAACATCACGCGATCTTGGATGCACAGCCAATGAGCCGGTGCAGGAGCGTGCCTCGGCACTGATCCGTGCCTCCTCCTCCAATTTGGCGCATAATTTCTCCTCCTCGGTCAACTCACGTTCCACTTGACCGTTTGTCTTCTTCGTGGATGGTATTTGTTGGATCTTCTTATTGCGCGCATCCTTTTTGCGTTGCGCATCACGTTTCTTAGCGTCCGACGGCATTTTTATATTCTCTTCTCTCTTTTACTTGATACTTCTTCGACTACGTTTACAACAATACTTTTGGGGGTTTCCAATCGAAATGTGTGTGATTGTTTGTTTGTGAGTGTTGCCTAAAAATATATGTATGTATGTATTTTCCTGTCTGTGCGTGCTTGTTTCGAATGTGTGTGTGCTGGAATTGTCAAAAAAAAAAAGAAAGAGGAATATGTTACATTATTAACTAAATATATGCAGTATGTCAGGAAACTGCGTTAGGTAAAAAAATATATCAACGTATAACCCTAATCATCTATAATAATAGAAGATAATAATAAATATATTCTTTTTATTGCAAAATAAAATAGTTTGAGCAAATTGTTAACTGTGTAAATAAAAATTAAATACATACATATGTATGTATAAGCATAGCAATCGTTCAACTGTTCTATTAGATTGATATCACAACGCAATTATAATGAGTATAGCAAAATAATATGAATGAACTTGATCCATGATAATTATTACGACTTCGGCTCTGCCAGACAGACAGGCACGAGACACGACACGACGAAAGCTGCCGAAGTTTAAGCTAGAAAGCTGCGCTGCTGATGCGTTGCTTCTACTGTTGCTACCGACCGATCATCAATACATGCGCACATTAATCGCCTTCTCTTTGTTGCTGTTTTATTCTATATCCAGTTTCAATAATATTGAAAGAAGATGTGAAGCGAACGGAAATGGAATGCATAAAGACGCTACAATTTGTGAAGAGAAAAGCGAATGGCGCCCACTGTGCACAACTGTTTCAACAAAAAAAAAAAAAAAAACCAAACGCAAATTTTGGTAATGAAGCCCAAAGTGACGCGTTACGATTTTCAGTTAAAACGTTTTCTGAGAACTTTCTGCAACGTTGGCGTGTGATGCTTTTTTTCGCTCTTTGCTGACTGTTGCCGAGCGCCACATTTCAGCTTCATTTAAGCAATTTTTATGAATCACTGTTGTTGGGGGACGCCGCGCGTTCGTTTTTAGTGAACGTGCACACAAAGGAATTCCATTGCAGCTGATAGATTTCAGATGAATGATGAGAGAGAGATGGAGGGAGAGAGCGTCGTGATAATGGGGAAAGGGGTGAAATTGCACCACATACACGCGCTAGACTACACTAACACTTGTATGATGTTACACCACACGCGCACACACACTCAGGCACACGCATGCATATTCATATACCTTATATATATATATATATGTATGCATGTGCACATTATTGAATTTTCCACGTCTGGTTGTTAATAGCACAACATCTCACCTTTTAATTGATGATGATAAAAAAAGAACGTGTCACGCACAAGAATTGAAACCAATTTGCATTTGTTGGGTTAATGTTAATGCTGGTCCGGGCTTCTGGGGGGCTGCTGCTTTACAACGGAACAGGAACACACCGAACACACACACCAACAGCAGCTGCAAAAAGTGCTGCTACTTTTCTGCCTTTACCGTTTTTGCCGCCGCACACGTGTTACGTTGAAGTAATCGAGATTCGATTAAGTTGTCCACAATAGCATATCGATATAGCGCTTAAGAAACTTTTATTTTAGTTTTTTGAAAACAATCATTTAAATTTAGAGCTGGTGTGCTTAAAAATCAAAAGGTAACTTTTCAGACCAGTAGCTGAAATTAGTATGCTTTATTTGTCAACTGATTATTGTGAAATATATCGATAGCACAGTTTGCCCAATTTTTGTATGCAAAAATTAATACATATGTTAATTTTTACAGACAGAAATTGTTATTTAAAATTGAATGAAAAGATTAAAGTCTGTTAAACTTCTAGCAGCAGATATTGCAATTTTTGTTTAATTTTTTTATATGGCGGCAAAAAACCTGCTCTTCGTCTTGAGCATTTGCCATTCGCGTTGAAATTGTGAATGTCCACTCGATAGTCATGGTTGAATTAAGTAACTCTAAACGTTTTCAACACTGACACTGATAATTCAAAATGGTGCGCATTGTCTAGCCGTACAATTGGCTTTTGTGTACATTATTTTGTTTGTGAGATTTTCAATTGTTTACAAGTGGAAATTAATAAGTTTGATTAGATTAAACGATTATTGGTGTGTGCTAAATCTATAAGAAGTTCTGCTGAAATGCTGGAAACGAAGAGCATCGCCGCATTGGCATTCAATGAGACGCCGCGCAAACGCAAAAGGGAAACTGGATTTGGGCCGCAACCCTTAAAAAATAATGATGCAGCTGCCGCTGGCGCTGTTGCCGTAACTGCGTCATGCTTCACCAACGCTGCCTTCAGCTCGACGCCAAAGAAACTGATCGGACGTCGTCGCTTGGCCAAAGAGAGCGAGAATATAAATCCATTTGGTGGTCATCCTGGCCTGGAAATCAAATCCATTGCGGACTTAGCCACCGTTCAGAAGCAGCAACTGCAGGAAATACAACAGCACACACTCAATCCGTTTGAGGTTGTGCGTCATCCGTCCAAGAAGAAGAAGAAAAGCGAGCATGCTTGCTTTGAGAATCCAGGACTTAATCTCGAACTGCCCGAGCGTCAGTTTAATCCATATGAGGTATAATGGTATAATAGGGTGAAGAAGGCGGGTCAGACAACCTTAATATATGTATAAATACAATGGATCATCATCTAAGACGATTCGTTATAGCCATGTCCGTCTGTCCGTTCGTGTGAAGGATCTTAGATTTGCCCACAATCAGAAAAATTAACTTATCTTAAGAGCAGTTTTAAACCTAAATGTTAAATATCTTTATTTTGTAGGTGGTACGCTGCGTGGCCACGCCCTCGAAGTGCTTTGTGAACGAGGCGCTCAATTTGCGTGGCAGCGATGCGCCCGCCTCGCTGAATCCCTTTGAGATACATCGTCGCAGCGAGATCTCAGCCGCTGCCAGCAATCCGGCGGGCGTGACGAATGCCGCACTCACTGAGGAACCGCTACCAACAAGTCTAAAAATTGGTTTACCATTCGCTCCCACTCTTGGCTATCGCATTGACTTCCATGGCATGGAACTGGCCAATTTGACGCCCAGCAAACTGTTTGCCGAGAAGCTTGTCTTTTCGCCGGTGACGCCGGTGCCGCCGCTGAAGAAGGAGGAGGAGGGAAAGCGCTCACTGGGCGCCATTAGCGAGGAGGAGAGTACCCTGGATATTGGCAAAGAGCTGGATCTCTATCAGCTGGAGCTGGAGAACAGCATAAATGAGGCAAAGCTGCGCAAAAATGGCATTGTGGAGGAGGTGAGGCAAGTGGAGCAGGTGCAGCTGGACAGACGTATCATCTACACGACGCGCAGGCGCACGCTAACAGAGATTACAGAGGAGGTCACAGAGGAGGCGACTCAAGTGGAGCAGGAGGAGGCGCAGGCAACTGTAGAAGCATTGCCTGTGCCGGAAGAGATTGTGGAAGGCGGGGATGTGGCCTATGCCTCAGAATCGGAGCCGGAGGAGCCAGAGGACGAACTGGACTTTAAGGCGCCGGCACGTTTTGTGCGTGCCTATCGACCAGCGGCCACCGTTGCTTCAATCAAAGCCAACTCCATAGCTGGTAGCAAGGAATCACTGCAATCCATTGCCTCTAGCAAATCTGCCAAGTCCGTGGAGTCGGCGAGGGGCAGCACTGTGAGTAGTATGTTGCGCAAATCCATACGCAAGCTAATGCATCCCATGAAGGAGGAGAAGGAAAAAGCGACAAAGGAGCCGGAAAAGGATCAAGAGCAGGAGAAACATCACGGCAACATTATAAGCAGCATACGTCATAGTTTGCGACGTCGACCAAAGAAAGAGGAGCCGGAGCTGGAGACAGAACAGCGTCCAGCGGATATATCCATTATAGACAGCAGCGAGAGAACCATGAAATTGCGCTCTAATGTGCCACAAACGGAATACATGCGCATCGAGCAATTGACCAATGAAAAGAAACACACGCTGAGGAACAGCATTCGTCGCTCCACACGCGACGTGCTGCGCCATGTGTTCCACAAGAGTCAGGATGCCTATGCGACAGCCAAGTGAGACGGCTCCCAACTACTGATCATCTCCATCAAAATAAACACATCATCACGCATGTTCTTTAAGCACCCAAAGATTGTCTACAAAGCACACAAACGAAATTCGTACTCTTTTTTTTTTTCTTCCTACATAACATATTTATGTATCGCTTATTTTCTTAAAGACTTTCATGATATTTGTTTAAATTATGCAGATATATATTTGTTTTATTCTGTACTTTATTTATGTCAAAATTTCTTCATTTTACTAAACTTGTTTTTTAAGAGTTGTGTCTTGAAGTAAATGAGCGATATTTATGAATATATATAGTTTAAGTTTCTGCGATCTTTTTTACGATCAGATAAGCTTATGATCTAATTTTTTATTCAATTAACTGGCAATTTATACTCCTTGAATGCTTCAAATACTTGTTGCAACAAATTCTAAAATTGTTAAGAACAGAGATCATATGAGAAAAGAAAAGATCATAACGATCTCACACTTTCCTATAATCACGTTATAAATTGTGCTAATGCTGTCCGCTCACCTAATACCAAATATTCTGTTGATTGCTAAGAATGAGATCAAATTCTAAAATTTTTCATATTTCAAATGGCTTTTATTTTATTGCCAGTTAGTTGAACTTTTATTTAAATGCACGTTTATTATACATTTTGTATTAAGCTAAGTTATGTAACTGTTTGCACGTTTATTTATACATTCATTGTATGTGTATGGAATTTTTATACATTTGTTTTTTTTCTTACATAAAAATTATGTATGCACAATGCCTTACTGACTTTTTACTCAGCTGATCTACATAAATCAATCAAATCTATTATTCAATGAAACAGACTTTTGATTTATCTATAGCTGTGACTTACTTTATAATTCGATTTGGTTACAACAAATCTATCATTTTATTATTGCTCCAAAAAAAAACTTTAGTTTAAAATGAATAAAATGACGGCCATTTGAAGTTGATTATACAACAGATTAATCCATAAATTGAGGAATTAACTTCCTCAACTTATAGAAAATATATCCTAAAATGAAATGATTTTTAGAGGAAAAGATAGTGTCTAAAAGGTTTCTGGATTCAATGATCCCTTTAAAATAACTAACAAATTTTGAAATTTTTTCTAAAAAAAAATCTATTAATTTGTATATGAGTTATAAGATCTTTATATATATTACTTCCATTATCAACAATTCATCTCAAAGCCGCCATTTTATATCGCTTGGTTCTACTTTTAAATCTTAAGAACTATGATATATATAATATATTGCAGATTCCACGTCAGGCAGGTAAAAGGAAAAACAAAAATAAGGTTTCTTTAAAGGATATAAAGAGGATCAGATCTTTCACTTCCACGGGGGGGTGTTGATGTGTTTGATATTGCTAATATCGATAACATATCGATATTAACAAATTTTGCACTCGATATTTTGTGACAAAATATCGATATTTTCGATAATACTTATACTCAGATGCGTCTCTAAATAGGGCTCTACTTTTTACTCAACTGAGTATTTATACCAGGGCTGGGCAGATAGTGAACTGACGTGGTAAGGATGGGGATGAGGATCCTTAGGGTTCTACTTCTAACTCAAATAAATAAATCTTCTGCTAAGTGAACTGAATATTTATACCAGGGCTGGGGACACGCAATTCACCGGTTCACCGGGCTCTTTCCGTTCTGTCGACAAATGGCGTCTGCCTACTTGTAGACTGTCTGCAGCAGTGGACGCCGTCGCTGATCGATGGGCTTATAGGCATGCTGATAGACGCTGGCGAGACGCCAATGCTCCGGATAGCCGCCCTGTCCGGCACCGCCGCCTTGACTGCGAAATGGCGGCACCAGCGTATCGATGTCATAGTTCTTCTTGGCATACGGCTGTCGGGGGCGTGGCACGACCAGGACACGCCCAGCAGCGCCAGCCGAACTGCCGCCTCCGCAACCCGCTGAGATGCCCACAAAGTCCCCGGAGGCATTTAGCTTGGGAACTCCGGCCCGAAACGCCGTCTTGCTGGTCAGACAATGAC